>JABMDN010019471.1:0-12991 GCA_017165825.1 Hepsetus odoe
GACCACACACTCAATGAACCTGAGAGGAAATGAGGTGATGGGTGTGTTTGCTGTGATGTTCACGCAGAACAGCATGGCAGTAGAAGTATGATCAGAATCAGTGGCGGCCTCAGGGTTAGGATTAGAAGATGGTGGGTTCAAATCCCAGACCAGTAGGTTGCCCTGAGGTACCCTTGATCATGGTACTTAGCTGCTGCTAAAAGGTGAAAGTGAAAAAAGTGAAAGTGACAACCCTTGTCATTGCGAGGTCACAGCAAGCACACCACAACAAAATTGGACCTCTGCATTTAACCCATGCAAACACCTTGCAGCAGTGGGCAGATATTGAAAGCACCCAGGGAGCAGTGATGGGGACAGTACCTTGCTCAGGGCAACCTACTGATGGGGAATCAAACCCACAATCTTCCAATGCAGGGGCAACTCCCTGGTGGTCTAGTGGTAGCATACTTGCCTATGGACCTATGGCTCCCAGGTTTGAATCCCAGCCTACCATACAAAGAGGAGGACAGGTGGACAGGGGCTCTGAGCAAGACCCTCAACCCTGAATTGCTCCAGGGTCCAGACTGTCCCTGTAATTAGGGTCTGCTAAATGCTGCAAATGTAAAGGTAATGTAATGTTTAAATGAAGCTAACAGATCTTGGCTGCTTGCTAGGGATAATGAGTTCATGTGGCTAGCTGGGGCAAAAGGGTCTATGTGGCTAACCATGGCCAAGAGATTTGCAAGAGTAGTTAGGTCTAATAAGGGCAGTCAGCTAGCAGCAGCTACAGGGTCCATACTGCTAACCATAGCTAAAGGGTCTCTACCAGCTGTGTTTAAATTTTTGTGTGGCTAGATGCTACTAAAGGTTCTGTACTCTTAACTGCGGCTAAAGAGGCCATATTGTTAAAGTGTCTGTGCTGCTAGCTATGGCTAAATGGTCTGTGCTGCAAGTTTCAGCTAAATCAGTGTGGCTAGCCATTACTAAAGGGTCCATGTGGCTAGCTCTGGCTTAAAGTTTTGTGAAAAGTGAAAGTGACTATTTTTGTCATTGCAAGGTCAACAGCACACAGTGAATCACAATGAAATTGGACCTCTGCATTTAACCCAGGCAAACACCATGCAGCATTGGGCATGAAAGCACCCGGGGAGCAGTGACGGGGATGTTCTTACAGTGATCTACAGGAACCTGAGTTTACAGGACGCTGGATTATATCAGTGTGGAGAGACTGGAGTGTGGAATCAAACTGTGAACCTGAAAGTGAACACAGGTCAGAAACACTGACATCATTCACATGATATTAATCGTATTATCATCTAATGATCACTGAAAGGTGATTATTGATTATTGATCGGTTCATTAAAATATGAATGTATGACTGACAGATCCATGTTTTTTGGAACCAAAGACTGTGATTGGTTCTCTGGGAGAGACAGTCACCATCCATTGTTCCTATTCAGAGGAGTTTCAGACAAACATCAACTCTTTCCATAAACTTAATGGTGAAGGTTTTAAAGAACTGATTCAAACCACAGACTCTCAGATGCCCCTGACCACTGCTCTGGTTCCCGTGCCGGTTCTGTGCCAGTTCCCAATATTGGAACCAGTGCACGCTTTTCCACAGAAAAAAAATTGGTGCCGGTGCCCTAAAACAAGCACCGAACCAGCACCTAAACTTAGCTGGTCTAGTAGCGAGAACCTGTGATGTCATGAGCGGTGGGCGGAGTGATAGGTAGCTTTAGAAGAGAAAACAGTGGAGAGCGCACTAACGTGGAGCGCAGGAGAAATTAAAGCTCTTTTAGCAATATGGACGTCCACAGAGATTCAGCAAAAATTGGAAAGTGCACTGAGAAAGAAGAAAGTGTTTGAGGAAATAAGGGAAGAACTAATTTCGTGATTTGGTCTTGCACATAACCGTTGTCTATGTCGATCTTTTTCAGCAATAAAAACACACTGAATAAGCTGCCATTGGATACTGAAATAAATCCTCAAAGTCTGAAGAATAACCAGCAGCACAAACGTTCTGAGTTCGGCCATGTTTGTTTCTGTTTAGTGGGTGTGACCTGTGATATATTATCATGAGGCTCCCGCTGAGCTCCTTTCTAGTGTAAATGCAGACTGGTTCTCGGTTGGTTCTGGCTTGTTCCCTGGTCGAGCACCAGAACTGGCACCTGGCACCAGCACCAGTGTAGTGGAAAAGGAGTATGAGAGACAGATTGTCCATCTCTGAGGACAGAAGGTCTGAAGTGTTCAGTGTGAGAATCGGTGATGTGAGAGAAGATGATGGAGGAGTTTATTTCTGTGGAGTGATGGTTGGAGGACAGTCAGTGGTTTATCTCTCCTTCTACTCAGAGACTGAACTCCAGGTCACTGGTGAGACACATTAACTCTTCCTACTGTTCATGTGTTCAGTGTTTATTGGTGTTTGTTTCTGATCAGAGAACCAGTAAGATTCCCTGATGTGACCAGTTCTTCACTCTAAACACAGAGTGTGAGAAAGAGAAGATTATCTCTCCATCTTTAGACCACAGAGACCAGAGGAAGTGACAGAATCTGGCCACAGGAAGTCTGCATATGGTGAAATATATTATAAATATGTGAGAGAGAGAGATCTTTTTCTTTCGGCTGCTCCCGTTTAGGGGTCGCCACAGCGGATCAACCTTTTCCATTTCTTCCGGTCCTCTGCATCTTCCTCCTTCAAACTAACCACCTGCATGTCCTCTCTTACCACATCCATAAACCTCCTCTTTGGTCTTCCTCTTCTCTTCTTTCCTGGCAGCTCCATCTTCAACATCCTCCTTCCAATATAATCATCGTCTCTCCTCTGCACATGTCCAAACCAACACAACCTGTCTTCGCTAACTTTGTCTCCAAGACGTCTAACCTGAGCTGTCCCTCTAATATACTCATTTCTAATCCTGTCCATCCTCGTCACACCCAACGAACATCTCAGCATCTTTAACTCTGACACCTCCAGCTCTGCCTCATGCCTTTTCGTCAGTGCCACTGTCTCCAACCCATACAACATAGCTGGTCTCACTACTGTTCTGTAAACTTTCCTTTTTACTCTAGCTGGTACGCATCTGTTACAAATCACTCCAGCCACTCTTCTCCACCCATTCCAACCTGCTTGCACTCTCTTCTTCACTTCTCTTGCACAGTCGCCGTTACACTGAACTGTTGGTCCCAAGTATTAAAACTCCTCCACCTTTGTTGCCTCCACTCCCTGCATCCTAACCACTCCACTTTCCTCCCATTCATTCACATACATTTATTCTGTCGTTGCCCTACTCACATTCATTACTCTCCTCTCTAGAGCATATCTCCATCTTTCCAGATTCTCTCCTCACGGAGACTCCTGTCTAACCTCGTCCATCAACCTGTCCATTACTGGAATGGGCTCAGTGCTGATCCTTGATGTAATTAACCTCTACCTTAATGCATCCGTCACTCCCACTGCAGATCTCACCACTGTTACACTGCCATCATACATATCCTGAACTACTCTCACATACATTCTCTGTAACACAAGACTTCCTCATACAAAATGAGAGAGAGAGAAATGTTTTCAGTAGACCAGGTTCTGAATTCTGGGCCCTAAATATGATTTTTGTGTTTAGAAGTTTATTGGTTTTATTTGTTTTTTTTATTAAACACTTACAGATTCAAAAGAAAAGTCAGTTACTCAAAATCAACAAACACCAGCAGCAACTTCTAGAATTGCAATAACCTACAGGACCATAAAAACCCAAAGGAAAACACCAACTGATAGGAAGAAGATTTAAGAACTTCTGCAGATCTTCATCTTTCAGACAATGTTTATACACTGTGGAGTCAGCAGGTACAACTGGATTCTTCTGGAAGCTCAAAGTGGTGTAAACAGGATCTTGATCTTGGATGTACATTGTGGTTGAAGAAGAAGAGCCTGAGGATGTACAGAACAAACAGCTGAGCAGTTGACTCTGTTTGTCTGTGTGTGTGTGTGTGTGTGTGTAAGTGTGTGTGAGTAATAGTGTAATCCACTCTGACCTCAGGGGTCACACTGGGTTTAGACCCAAACGTAGTACTAGAGGCTGCCAGTACCCAAAATACACCGGAAAACCAGAGCCACCACAAAACAACCCAAAAACGAGTGGAACCTAAATGCTCAAAACGATTATCTGTTTGAGCTTGAGCATTTTTAGTGAGAACGAGAAACTCAGAAGGGGGATGTAGCATCAGTCAGCACAACAAGCCGAGGCTCGAGGGTGAGAGAGAGAGAGAGAGAGAGAGAGAGAGAGCGATTATAAGTGTTTTTAATACATCAGGTCATGAACTCTGGGACCTGCTCTTTACCATATTACCGTCTGTGTCGTAAAACGACCCAGCGACTCTACACTGTTTTCCTTTCCCTTAAATAGGTAAGGGCACTACGCCTGACTCGCTGGTCTCCCAGCAGCGGTTTGGCTCCCCCTAGTGCCATGTCGGGGACGGGCTCTTACAAATAGAATCTGTTCTTTCTGTCTCTCAGCTCCAGGTTCCTCCGTCATCATCACTGTGTGTCTCTGTGTGTCTCTGCTGCTGACTGGAGGATCAACACTGATCTACAAACTTGAGACACACCAGGAAACAAGGTACTACACAGACACACGCGCACACACACACACACACACACACACACACACACACACACACACACTCAACTGCTCAGCTGTTTGTTCTGTACATCCTCAGGCTCTTCTTCTTCAACCATAATGTACATCCAAGATCAAGATCCTGTTTACACCACTTTGAGCTTCCAGAAGAATCCAATTGTACCTGCTGACTCCACAGTGACGTTCAGTAAGACGGAACCTGATACTGAATGCTCCACATTTACATTCCACACAGGACTGGAAACACTTCCATTCATACCAGCATCTAACTGGACCTTCATCTCCTCACCTTCACCGTATGAGCACCAAACCTGATTCTGAAGACTCTTCATCAACATTACAAACTTCTCTGGGATCAAAACTCATCTGTTCTCAGCAGTGAGATCATTTTGTTTTTCTCTCCTCATTAAGTTTTGAAAGGCTTGTTTTTCTTCTTTCTTTGCTTCTACTTTCCTGCTCTTCAAATAAATCATCACTGTGTCATGCAGCAGGAATTAAAGAGGGATTCTGATTCTGTCACCATTCTGAGATTGTTGTAAATGTTCCCAGTTTAGATCACAGCAGGATGGACGACATTAAGAGTAAAAAGAGAGAAGCGGTGATTAAAGTGATTTCAGTTTAGCTTCCTCAGCTGTTTTTAGAATTGATAAAAGCTCCCACTGAGAAAAGCAGCACTGTTAAAGACAAAACTCCCTAAAGCTGGAAGAGGAAACAGGAAAAGGAAATAGAATTACCCAGAAGGTTCACCCATCCTCCTCTGAGCACCGAATATCAACAGAGATGTGAAGAACATCACTCTGGAGAAGACTGACAGTACATTGTATCAGAGGAAGATAAATGTAGCTGCTGAAGATCAGAACAGGCTGGAGTTAATAGATCAGTCAGAGACTGTAATCACAAGCACTTTCAGTTTCAGTTTGTTTTAAAGTAGTTTGGTTAGGAGGAGAGCAGCACGTTCAGGTGATCCAGGATGGTGTAGCTGGTCTGGAGTTCAGGTGAGAGAGATGGATGTCTGTGATGGTTGATAAGGGGAACCAGGAACCCTGACAATTGTTGATCAATCCAAACAGGTGAGCAGCCGTTCCCTCAAAGACAACAGAGAGTTGAACAGGTGAGCTCCATCCATTTCAAGAATTAGAAGAAAAGAGAAACAGATCTTTTTGATTTCTGTTTATAAGATGGATTTCTAATACTATAAGAGTGCAGCCAAAAAAAAAATAGATTGTGATGGGCTTCACAGACATGAGAACATCCTGTGAAACTGGTTCTCAACAACTCAATCACACACAAACATCAGAGTGTGAGAAAGAGGGGATCATCGCTTCTCGGCCTTTTGGCTAAGATCAAGTGTACCACTTGTCTTGGTCAGACTGAAGGGTTGTGATCGACTCTCCAGTGGAGACGTTCTGTTCAGGAGCCTGTTTTACAGGAGAGTTTCATTTTGACTTGCTTGTTGAAGGTAAGTTATCTATTCTTTGGGCAGCGGTGGCCTAGTGGTTAGGGCGTCAGCCACATGATCGGAGGATTGGGGGTTCAAACCCCTTCGCAGTAGGTTTCCCTGAGGTACCCTTGAGCAAGGTGCCGTCCCCATCACTGCTCCCCGGGCGCTTTCAATAGCAGCCCACGGCTGCACATGTGTGTATGGGTGAAATGCAGAGAACGAATTTCCCATTCGTGGGATTATAAATAAAGGATTATTATTATCTCACCATCTTTAGACCACAGAGAACAGAGCAGGTGAAAGTGACTATTCTTGTCATTGTGCGTAGACAGCAAAGCACACAGTGAACCACAACAAATCACACTTCTGCATGTTGCCCATACACACACGGAGCAGGGGGCAGCTATTGAATGTGCTCAGGGATCAGTGATGGGGACAGTACCTTGCTCAGTGCAACCTACTGGTCTGAGATTTGAACCCAAGACCTCCTGATCCTGGGGCCTCGTCCCAAACCACTAGACTGCCTCCTGCACGTCGCTGTTGCTGAATTGTTTAGAGGTTAAAGTTCATACTTATCTCCTCTACAAATTAAGTTGTTAAGTGTTAAAAAAAGACAATTCATGAGAAAGAGAATCTCTTTTGGATGAAAAGAGTGAAGAGAGAAAAAAATGCAAAATAATTTTTTTTTGTTAAGAGCGGCTTTAAATGTGAATATTGATGAATCAGGAAATACAGTCAGTCTTGGCCTTTAGAAATTGTTGGTGCTCAGAGTATGGTAGACTGAATCTGATTGGTTGTTGGGATTCAGAGTCTGGTAGACTGAGGCTGACTGGTTGGTGTTGAGCTTCAGAGTCTGGTAAACTGGACTCATTTCAGTGCTGGTGTTTCCATGGAGACAGCTTTCATAATCACCATCAGTCTGAAAATACAGCACATTTATAAATCATTAAAGAACCGTTTACAGACTACACAGAACAATCTGCTGCTCTAGTGTGTAGAACTTTCAGATCTAATATTAAATAACACTGTAAGATATCGATGATGAGATACGAGAGCTGTTTATGTTATTCATCTTTTGATATTTAATATAATCATGGAGAAGTAGGATCACTGTACTGGGAGAGAAGATCACTGGAGTGAAATATCCACAGTAGATCCTCCTGCAGTGTGTGATGATCATTGTACAATTGACGGATTGTAGGTTGGTTTTATTCATTGATTTCTATTATTTTACACATTATATATATATATATATCCAATTCTCCTATGTCCTATGTCCTTTTTCATCTATGTCCTTTTCTCTTCTCCCCACAATAGTTGCGCTTCCATGCCCCGAACTCCGCTAGTCCTTTCACCCCTGTCACCCTATATCCCTTCCCAGGTACCATTTTGGTCCATGTCACCTTTAACCTATATATTATTAACTGCATCTCTATTTTTCTCTGTTCTCTTCTAAGTAACGCTTTCTTTGCACGTCAAAAACACCCAAACAAGGTCACAGTCTTAGATTAGGTGTCTCCACCAGAGGCCTTGGAGCTCCCGGAGACAGATAAACAGACACACTCTGAACTGTGCAGGTTAGAGAGAGGATTCAACACAGAGAGGAACACTGACCGGTCTCTTCAACATCCTGTAAGTACTTTGTTACTCTTCTTAATAAACTGCTATAGCTTAAAACCCTCTTCACCTCTTCACTGACTCCTCGAACCTCAGTTCTCAATCGGAGAATCCAACAGTTGGTGTTACAACAGACAGGATCGACTTGAGGAACAGACGGGAAAAGCAATTGGAAGACAACACGGTTGATTAAAAGTCAGGAACAGCGGTGCTGACACTTTGACAGAGGTAAGGCCTCCTACTGTCTTAATCTGCTGCTGAGTTGAGGAGAACTGCTGTGTGTAAAAAGTAAACTCCCTCCTCTTCAAAATCAATCTAGAAAGGAGTCTTTATATATTTCAGCATTCTTGTAACAAATAATGAAAAATTGTGAAAAGCACAGGTAATCAATTGATGATAAATCAAATACTTTGATAAAACTGTGACTTTGAGAAATTGTCATAATATGGGGAAAGAAAAAATCAACAAATACTGAGGTTAAAGATGTGGCGGTGTCGGACGTTGATGAGGATCACATGATCAGTAGTCTCAACGTGTGTATAAAAGGCTCGTTGATCCTGAATGAGATTGAACAGAAAATTGTGGAAAAGTATGCGGTTAATGCTGATGTCAGAAGTATTTGGTCTTTGTATGTGATTTGTAAGGCTTTGGGTAAAACTCAGCTTATGAAGAAGAGTGAGAAAAAATTTAAATGGACACTTGTTGTGCTGAGCCAGCTCAGGCGCGGGAGTGAGATGATGCGAAAAACTGAAGCTGATAGAGAGTCAAAGGCCACTCAGTCCAGATTAACTACTATGGTTGCAGAGATTCGGAGAAAGAACACTGAGGCTCTGAGAAAGGACGCTGAGGTCCGACAAAAAGACACTGAGATCCAACTACAGAATGCTGAGGTCCGACAAAAGGACGTTGAGGTTCGGAAAAAAGGACGATGAGGTCCAACTACAGAACGCTGAGGTTCTGAAAAAGGATGCAGAGATAAACAAATTAGTGGAGGAGTTGGAAAGAGTAAGAGCAGAAAGAGATGCGTTGCTATCGGGTGCAAACGGAGCTAATGCCGAGCAGCCTGGTGTGCAGGAACGACCCCAGGGGGGCGGAGCATCTTCTTCTATCCCTCTCAATGATGGAGGCATCCCGATGCATGGGGGCCCTCCTTCTGACCCTCCCTATGAGTTAATGTCTGTGATGCCTGCTTAAGTTCAAGCAACATATTTGGCCGTTAACAGTTTCCAGCCTGGTGTAAGATCAAACATTGGTGGTCAAAGGTCCACATGCTGTCCATACTCTGCTAATCTTGAGTTGAGCATCACAAGTCACAGCATGTGGGAAGAAAGAGTATGAGGGAGAAACTACGTTTCCATGTCTCTTGTTAAAAATCCTTTCTTTCATGGCATGTGTATGATATATGTTCACAAAGAGGACTGGCAGAGCCCGTCTTCCATGTTTGTGGATTAACCCCGTTGGACTATTTGGACACTCAATTCCACTCAGGATTACTCCTACCATCCGTTCTATCATCCCCTACTCCATCACCTTCGTGGTAAGACTTCCGTTTGCCATCTACCATCTCAGGAATCATCCTTAGACTGGACAATACGGTTGGACGAAATACATGTACTTTCATTGTTTGTTTGCTTGTTTGTTTGTTATATTCCATGTTGTTTGGGGAGCACTTGTACATATTAAAACACTGAGGGTTTTGTCCCGTGTATTGTAGTGGAGACGGTGTCTGTTCGATTTAAGAAGAAAACTGAAATCGTTCAGTGATCGCCGCAACCGCTACAGAGTGGTGGCCCGTACGGGGACCTTCAGGGGTATAATTATTGCTCCCATAATATTGAATATAGTGTCTGTATTTACCGTTCTGTTGTATTTTGGAGGTTGCTGTGGTTATTCATTACACTGTGTAAAAGGTTAAAAGGTTTCTGTGTTGCACAGTCCCAGGTATTTCTGGATCTACATTCCGCGCTTGTATTGGAGCAAACGGTAAAGCTCTTTTAAGGGGATAGAGTTGCCGTGGTGTTAGTAATATGGCTGATACGAGCTTTGAGGGCAAACAGAGCGCCGCTGAGACTTCTCTCACTACGATACCTCCCACTGTTACTGTTCGCACCGTACATATTAAAACACTGAGGGTTTTGTCCCGTATATTGTGGTGGAGACGGTGTCTGTTCGATTTAAGAAGGAAACTGAAATCGTTCAGTGATCGCCGCAACCGCTACAAGTTCAAGCAACATATTTGGCCGTTAACAGTTTCCAGCCTGGTGTAAGATCAAACATTGGTGGTCAAATGTCCACATGCTGTCCATACTCTGCTAATCTTGAGTTGAGCATCACAAGTCACAGCCGCTCGATGGCTAAAATGGTCCACCGTTCTGGAATCATCCAATATTCTCATTGAAAAAGCAAGTCTGTCCAACCCCGCGACCCTACTCCCAACAGACACAGAAACTGCTGACCATGATTGTGTTGAAATAATCTCTACAATGGAGGAAGTGTCGAGCACTCAAGAAGTGCCTTTGCAGAATCCCAATTTGGTGCTTTACACCGACGGTTCCTCAGTGGTCAAAAATGGATTGAGAAGTGCAGGATGGGCAGTGACAACAGAAACGGATGTTTTGGCCAGCAGAAGCATGTCAAAAGGAACATCCGCTCAACAGGCAGAATTGAAAGCTCTCATTGAAGCCTGCAAACTGGCTGAAAATCAAACAGCAAAAACTGATGGGCATCAGATATGCCATTGCCCTCATCATCCTCAGTCTTCAGGACTGAAGACTTTCTTCCAGACATAGAGGAAAGGTGAAGTGCTAGTAACCTCTCCCTTGGTAGCCTCCACTGCTGGGCAATGAAGTGGATAAAACTTCAACCAGCCAGAAGACAAAAAAAACAAGAAAAACACAGCTCTGTATGTGTTTTACTTATATATCAGTCATATATCCAATTCTCTATTCCTATGTCCTTTTTCATTCTCCCCACAATAGTTGCCCTTCCATGCCCTGAACTCCGCTAGTCTTTTCACCCCTGTCATTCTAAATCCCTTCCCAGGTACCATTCAGGTCCCTGTCACCTTTAAACTATGTATTATTAACTTTGTCTCTATTTTTCTCTGTTCACTTCTGAGTAATGCTTTCTTTGCACGTCAAAAACACCCAAACAAGGTCACAGTCTTAGATTAGGTGTCTCCACCGGAGGCCTTGGAGCTCCCGGGGACAGATAGAAAGGGAACTCTGAACTGTGCAGGTTAGAGAGAGATTCACCACCCGAGTGAACACTGACCGGTCTCTGAACATCTTGTAAGAACTTTGTTACTCTTCTGTTAATAAACTTCTTGCTATAGCTTAAAATCCTCTTCACCTTCTTCAGTAACTCTCAACTGCCCTTAATCGAGAATCCAAAAATGTTGATTTAAAGTTACTCGTTATTTACTTAACTCCATCATTTACTTCTTTCATTAGTTCCCTGATCTTCTGGCAGAACAATATCTGCAGAGAAAACCAGCACTGAGAGAAATGCTCTATACAGGAAGTGAACTCTTAGAAAAGCTGAGCTTTCCAGTTCCCTATGAATTCCCTATGAATTAATGACATGAAAGAGAAAGTGACTATTTGTCTTTGTAAACACACAGTGAACCACAACCAAATGCATCCTCACTATTTAACACACACAAACACAAAGTCAAGCAAGTGAAAGGGAATTATCCAGTGCCCAGGGAGCAGTGATGGGGACGATACTTTTCTCAAGGGAATCTTGGGGCGACCCACTGTTACAGGATTTGACTCCTTGACTTTCCGACCCTGGCAATGTCCTTAGTCTAGACTTGTCTAGATTTGTCTAGTTTAATCTAAAGCACAACAGGCAACATGCGAAGAACATGTCTACTCCACAGAGAAAGGACCTGGATGATCCTGCTTGGGAATCAAATCCAGGAACTTCTTGTTGTGAAGTGACAGCACTACACACTGCACCACCGATGCCCTAGGGACAGTCCAACAGACTTCCCAGCAATAGACAGACGTCAGCGCTTAGAGGACAGTGGACATGTGTCTTGGACTGTAGAAGTGCAGGACTGTCCAGGTGTTCAGGAGCACAGCTGATATGATCTTCATGGCTCAATAATTTCATAAAAAGCAGCAAAAAAGAACCATTTAGAGTTTTTATTGACCTCTCTGAAACCTTCTCAATGCTTTCAAAAGAGACATTTTTGTGTGAGGTCCTCCAAGGTTTGGCTGTAAACCAGGTTAAACCAGGTTACAGCCAAACGCCAAACCTTGGAGGACATCCCACAAAATCCCACAAAATGTCTCTTCTGAAAGCATTGAGAAGGTGCATCCTCATGCATCCTCAGTGGGATGAGCACAAACGCTCAGACTCTGAGCTACAACCAGACTCCACAGAGAGAGAATCCTGGAGCAACAACACACACATTTATGTCAACAGAGTGACAACATCCTCCAGCTCTGAACTTCTATCTCCACATGAAGAACTGCACCAGCTAAGTCCTCTGTATCTCCACCGTCTACAGCTGTGAAACCTGAGTAACTTACAGTGATCATATGAAGTCCCTGAGCTCGTCCACATACACTGTCCTTCAGGACGTCCTGAGGACACCTGCTGTGTTCATGTCCCTCCTTCAGAAATATAAAGACCAACTGCAGTACTGAGGCTGTGATCATCCAGCTACACTGTGGGCATGTGGTACAGATGTTTCCATGACCGCTGTTACCATGACTACCACATAAACATTTTACCATCAACTCATCATAAGACAGAAAGAGATTTGATGCCCTTAAACAGGGAAGTGCGTGTGTGTGTGTGTATGTGTGTTTGTGTGTGTGTGTGTGTGTGTGTGTGTGTGTGTGTGTGTGTGTGTGTGTGTGTGTGTAGTACCTTGTTTCCTGGTGTGTCTCAGGTTGTAGATCAGTGTTGATCCTCCAATCAGCAGCAGAGACACACAGACACACACAGTGATGATGACGGAGGAACCTGGAGCTGAGAGACAGAAAGAACAGACTTTATTACACACACACACACACACACACACACACACACAAACACACATTAAAGTCATGAATTCCTGCCTGATGAAAAATCTTCATCAGATGTGGTTGATGTTTGGTTTGTTTCTGTGGTCCTGTAGGTTGGTGTTGTCCTGTGGGTTCTCATGGTCCTGTGGGTTGGTGTCCTGTAGGTTGGTGTTGTCCTGTGGGTTCTCATGGTCCTGTGGGTTGGTGTCCTGTGGGTTGGTGTTGTCCAGTGGGTTCTTATGGTCCAGTGGGTTGGTGTTGTCCTGTGGGTACTCATGGTCCTTGGTGTTGTCATGTGG
>JABMDN010019472.1:0-10000 GCA_017165825.1 Hepsetus odoe
CGGACTCTACTACTGCACTGCTCTCAACCAGCTGGGACAGAGCAGCTCCACACCCACCCGTCTGGATGTGTTCTGTAAGTGTTCTGTAAGTGCAGTTTGTTCAGGGTTTATTTTTTGTAACACATTCAGTGACAAGTTGATTCTCTGTCTTGTTCAGATCCTCCCAGACCCCCGTCTGTATCTGAGAGTGTGTCTGGAGACTCGGTCAGGCTGGTGTGTGTCAGCGATTCCAACCCTGCCAGCTCTTAAACCTGGTAAAAGAAGACAGGAAGTGATGTCATACTGACTGGAAACAGCAGCAATTTAACACTGGACCACGACTGCCCAAGTGGTTTTGCCAAATTTCAAAAGGCATTTCTTACTTTTCTGAAGTTTTGGAGTTAGGTTCACACTTCAGTTCTCCACAACAAATCCTTTAACACTTTGACAGGTTCTCAAAATAGTCACGTGATTCAGCAAATATGACAGATTCTCTACCGCACTTGTGAAGAGAGGTGTGGATGATAGCGGCTGATGAAAAAGCTGAACAACCTGCAGCACCCAGATCTCTGAACTGTCAGTGGTGTGACCATGTAGAGCTGACAGAGGGATGTTACACTGCTCTACTGGGAGCTTAATGGTAATTGGTGTAAATTTAGACATTTAGTACATTTAGCCAATCAGTAACTGTAAACCTACAGAGTGAATCTCTATAGTCGATGTTTCTGATGATATAAATGTGTGTGTGATTAACTGGTAACTCAGTGGATCCATTCATACACTTACAAAGTCTACACCAGTTCAGAATGTACATCCGTTTTTATCAATATATCAAACAATTGAAATCTACACATCTCACATCCACACACATTTCACTAAATAACACGTGTCATGTTTTGCAGAATTGATGAAACTGCGATCTACAGCACAGTCAACAAACCCCGAGAAGAACCTACACCAGCTCCAACCTCTCCAACAGACCAAATATAAAGTGAAGTTCAAACCCTTCTTCATATCAGAGCATCATTTTGAAGGAATGTTCATCTTGCAGTTTTGAGGATTTTATTGCTTCAGCAGCCTGTCAGCTTAATAACTGTTTATTTTTTAGTATTTCATTTTAGTTGGAAACTGTGAGGCTGGTGGTCTAGTGTAGGATCTCTCTCCTATCCAAGACCAGTAGGTTGCCCTGAGGTACCCTTGAACAAGGTTCCGCCACCATTACTGCTCTCTGGGTGCTTTAAATAGCTGCCCCCTGCTGCACGTGTTTGTGTGTGGGTGCAGCAGTAGTTTCGTTGCGTGTCACTCTGTGCTGTGCTGCATTTCACTTAGATGAGAATGGTCACTTTCACTTTCACTTTGGACCATAAGGGTTGCAGATTCAAATCCCACCTCCAGCACCACCATCACTGGGTTCCTGAGCAAAACCTTAAACCTCAAGGTACTCCAGGGAGACTGTAACCTGGACATGGTCCATCACATTTCAACGTTTGACCTGATATTTTCTCAAACAAAAGACAAACATCTAATGACTGTACAGGGAATAACTGATACTCATGAATAATTACTGTTCAAGTACGAGCTTCGATTAACAGAACTAATATAACTAAACAGCACGATTACAAAGTTATATATTTAAACATAAAATAATATACAGAATTATATTAAACATAAACATAGCAGCTCACAGATTCAAACAGGAATAAAAAAATACATAATTGGTATTTTTGATTTGATACTTTATATCACACTGTTCTATTTATCAACACTTTAAGTTTTAGTGTTTAGTTTTTTGAGGATCTGAGCTGAAGTGAGAATAATATTAAATATCTGGGTTTTACCCAAAGCTCAATATTCATAAAATATTAGATCAATAAATAGTGAAGAACTCCAGTCAACTTTAGGAGACATTTCACTGTATTTTAATGTCAGAGTCCATCCATCCATTGTCTGCCGCTTGTCCCAAACGGCGTCGCGGGGCAGTGCTGGAGTCCATCCCAGCTCACACAGGGCGAAGGACAGGGGAAACACAATGGACAGGTCGCCAGCCCATTGCAGGAAGGAGCGTGACGGGGACGGGACCTTGCTCAAGGGTACCTCAGGGCAACTTATTGGGGAGGGGTTCGAACCCCTGTGTGTCTCTGTGTTTGGGGTAAATTGCACCCTAACAAGGAAAACACAAAACTGAGGTAGCACTGAGCAAGGTATCGTCACCATCACTGCTCCCTGGGCACCAGTTGTCCCCAGCTACAACTGCATGGGTAAAAGGCAGAGAAACGGTTTTTCTTGTGGTCCACTGTGTTCTGTGCTGCTTGCTCACATTGACAAATAGTCACTTTCACTTTATTATGGTGAAAAAAACTGCTCCGGAACTGAAGACAGTAATAAACGCTTCAGCGGAGTAGTTGCAACAACTGCAGTTTTTTACAGATTACTGAATCATTCAAGAAAAGAAAAGTATGTTTAATGATCTACATTTTTGTACAGTGACAGGATTAAAAGTCCAGCCTTCGGCCATGTTACACTGATCTTAAAGTGTGAATCCTTATGTTCACCCATCATGATGAAGCTAACAGGAAAATCACACATTTTCATTTCTCCCCACAGTGCTCTGGCCATACTTGGTAGAAATAAGAACTGGAGGAGGTAGAGAGACAGGCAGTGTTCTCTCATACAGGACAAACATAAGAGCTAAGCTGACAGGTTGCACTGATGACATCTGACATGGGTTATCAGTTTCTTCTGGATCCAGAGCTCTCTGAGACTGAATAATGGGTTATTTTGTAGCCAGTGTAAAGATGGGGTCTTCTCAGCACTGGGCAGCAGTGCGCCTGCTGTAGTTTACAGCAGCGTACTGAACATCCTGCTCCTCCGTGTCTAGAAGAGGGCTGGCAGTGCGGAGTGAGAACTTCTGCTGTTTGTGAGCGTGTTTGAAATGAACACTGGAGTAGTGATTGTCCTCCTCATCTGCTGAGACCCTGCATGTGTGGACCCAAATCATGTCCGTCATCCATCCATCCATCCATTATCTGCCGCTTTGTCCCAAACGGGGTCGCGGGGGGGTGCTGGTGTCCAAGCCAGCGCACACAGGGCGAGGACGGGGGACGCACCCTGGACAGGTCGCCAGCCCATCGAAGGGAGGAGCGGGACGGGGACGGCACCTTGCTCAAGGTTACCTCAGGGCAACCCACCGGGAAGGGGTTCGAACCCCTGATCCGCCGATCACGCAGCCAACACCCTAACCACTAGGCCACCGCTGCCCCTCATGTCCGTCAGTGATACACTATTATTCCCAGTGGCAGCATCATCCTGAAAGAGAGAGAGAGAGAGAGAGGTTACATAGCCTGAGAATCAAACCATATTTCATATTCCTGATCACACAGTCCCTACTCTCAATTCAAGGAACTGGAACCCAGGAGCCTCTGATCCTAGGGGCCAGTCCCTAACAACTAAGCTAACAGGACTGGAACCCAGGACCCTCCGATTCTGGGGGCCAGTCCCTAACAACTAAGCTAACAGGACTGGAACCCAGGACCCTCCGATTCTGGGGGCCAGTCCCTAACATCTAGTTCTATGGTTTGGAACACCATCCCTAAACACTAGGGCAATGGAATTGGAACCCAGGACCCTGTGATCCTGGGGGCCAGTCCAAAACAACTAGTTCTGCGGGTTTGGAACGCCGTCCCTAAACACTAGGCCAAAGGAATTGGAACCCAGGACCCTCCGATCCTGGGGGCCAGTCCCTAACAACTAGATCAGCGGGTTTGGAACGCCGTCCCTAAACAGTGGGCCAAAGGAATTGGAACCCAGGACCCTCCGATCCTGGGGCCAGTCCAAAACAACTAGTTCTGTGGGTTTGGAACGCCGTCCCTAAACACTAGGCCAAAGGAATTGGAACCCAGGACCCTCCGATTCTGGGGGCCAGTCCCTAACATCTAGTTCTGCGGTTTGGAACGCCGTCCCTAAACAGTGGGCCAAAGGAATTGGAACCCAGGACCCTCCGATCCTGGGGGCCAGTCTCTAACATTTAGTTCAGTGGTTTTAGAACGCAGTCCTGAAACACTAGGCCAAAGGAATTGGAACCCAGGACCCTCCGATCCCAGGGGCCAGTCCCTATTACTGTGCTTCTTTTTTCCGCTTCTTTTGGACTTGTAGAGCCGTACCCCTGACCACTAACTGGCTGCTTCTTGGTTTGATGTATGTAGAAGCAGCAGTTCGAGCCACTTTAATTTTTCTTGGCCGCCTGCCTTGTGGTGGCTGGGGCTTTTTGGATACAGGCTCTTTTTCTGCTTTCAGGTCAGCTTTCATTCTCATGTTCTGGACCTTCAGCAGCTCTGTGATGTCCTCATGTGTCACAGTCATTTGTTTAAATTTATCTGTGAGGGATATGAAAGCCTCAGGGTATTTCTTTTTTTCTCCAGTTACCCCAATGAGAGGAAACCTGGGTACAGCAGAGCCTGAACTCTTTTTTCTTTTTTCAAGTCCAGGTCTGTTCCCCTGAGTTATCTTATTCAGAAGAGGGATGATGCTGAACATCCGCTCAACTGACTTGTCCCAGGACCAGTGCCCTTTAAACACTGTAGTTCTGTTGCTCAGTGTAACGTTGATTTTACTGAAAAGAAAGAACCTAAAGCGCAGTCGCGCAGTGGAGAATTCGGCCGCGCGGGGGTCCTATTTATACCCTCGGTTGATGACGTCATCACCACAAAAAGAACCTCAACGCGTTCTTTTTCTGCGCAGCCTATCAGAGGCGCGATCTCCGTCTATTGACCAATCATCATCCGGAATTTCTTCCGTCAGTTCGGTTGCGTCGGCGTTCTCAGTTCCTTCAAGAGGAAGCTGGAAACGGGGCAGAGGAGGCGCGATTGGTGGAAATAAAAGAGGACTTAAAGGGTTTCAACCAATAAAACTGACACTGTAATTCATACTAACACGAAGACTTCCAGATAGGAAGGTTTTAACGTCTCCAAAAACCTTTTTTATTTTTAGTTTAATAAGCAGACCTTTTAAAGTAACAGTGAGATATTAACCCTGAAATATCTGGATTACAGAGTTGTACAATTCTAATATTAGCAATAATGATAACAATAATAACAACAACAATAATAATCATAATTATAATCATAATACGATAATAACAACAATAGTAAATACATACATAAACAATAATGATAATAATAATAATAACAATAAACAACAACAACAACAACAATAATATAATAACAATGATGGCAATAACAATAACAAATCCATAAATAAAAATAATGACGAATAATAATATCCATCCATCCATTATCTGCCGCTTGTCCCAAAATGGGGTCGCGGGGGAGTGCTGGTGTCCAACCCAGCGCACACAGGGCGAGGACGGGGGACGCACCCTGGACAGGTCGCCAGCCCATCGCAGGGACGAATAATAATAATAATTAAATAATAATGATGGTGATTAATATTGTTCCTCTTTTTTATTATTATTCCTTCTTCAGATTTTAGTTGTCTTATCTATGATGACTTCAATCAGAGCTTCATAGTGTCCAAATGAAACATGTCCCTCACACTGGAAACACCCACACTTCCATTAAGAGCTTCAAGCAGCTCCTCCTGCTCCACATCAGAGCCAGACAGCAAAGCAGCTCGTGCTCAGATCATGCAGTTTAAAACTATTTTTCTTCTTTTATATAAAAAGGTGATCGTCAAACAGAATCGGACAGGTTCCGTGAGCGGAAGGATTATGACTTATTGAAAAGAAGGGCGGCTGTACTGGTCACTGATTTTTTTTTTCTTGTTTTGAAATGTCAGAAATGTTGATTCATAAATTATGTAATCATTCTGCACATTAAGAGCTGCTTAATAATTGTAAACAGATATGTATCCCCAGAGAATGTTCACACTCACAACTATTTGGAAAACATTCAGATTTTAATGTTAATGTTTAATGTGTGTGTGTGTGTGTGTGTGTGTGTGTGTGTGTGTGTGTGTGTGTGTGTGTGTGTGTGTGTGTGTGTGTGTGTGTATATGTGTGTATTATCAGATGTATTATATACATGTGAAAATTACTGTATTTTTTTAGTGAATAAATAATAAATATTCCTTTTCTGCATTGTGTGTCTTTTAATCTGATAACACTGCAGTGGTGGAGGTGTTGTTCATGTTGGTAATGCCACAGTCCAGTGCTGCACTAGGGCCGCTGGGCCGTTTTTACACACTGTTTTGTGCGGTAGTGTGCGGTTTGGGACACAACCCTAAATATCCACAACTCTCCATTGTCACGTGACATTGACTCGATCAGGAGCTCCAGTCAGTGCTCACCATGTTCTCTGTTAAAGCAGGTTTAAAAGACAATCTTTACAATAAGATTCAGAAAAACTGCTCACAGAGACTCCGATACACAGACTGTGTTCACGACGCGCCTCCTGCAGGACACAACCTGCAACTGCAGATCACAACCTACTGGTCTGGGATTCAAACCCACGACCTCCTGATTCTGAGGCCGAGGCCCTTAACACTAAACCACCGCTGTTCGTCAAGAAGCTACAAATCTGTCATTTCTGGAAAGCAGGAGGAGATAAACACTGTTCATTTGAAAGTCTGTTAAACATTTTTGTTTCTCGTACACGAGGAAGACAAACCCAGCAGCCCCCAGTCACTGATAAGGTTCTCTTCATCTCCAGAGACGGGGCAAATGCCATGTTACCTTTGCATTGTCGCAGTGATTTGGTCCTTCGCTTGTTTGCCACTGGTGCACTTCCTGCCACCGTCGTTAGTAAGATGATAACAGTTACCATCAAAATAAAATTTTCTCTAGTCACAGTTCAATCAGGTCAGGATTCTGGTGAGTGTTCGGGTGAGCCTTTGTCTTTCTTCACAGGTCTGTGCTTGGAGGGCAGGATATACCCGTTACGCCCTCTTCCCACTTCACCGAGACTCCGTCACACCCTGTACCCTCATCCTGTCTCCTGTTTCCACCCTCATGTGTGATGCGTGGATCAGCGTAGCTCTCTCTGCTTCACGGTGGTAGGTGCTGTCAGCAACACTTGAAACTTTCCCGTCCAACGCCTGGACTTCCAATGCTTCCATCTGAACTCCTTTACCAGGATCAGGTCACCAGGTCTCAGGTCATGTAGAGGACCCTCTGCTGTCCTTGACAACAATTCTTTAACCTGCTGGTGGACAGAGCAGAGAATAGCAGACAAACAACAACAATATTGCAGCATTTCATCATCACAGTGTGTTGTTAAATTTGCTCCTGCTGCTTTACCTCCGGGCGGTTTCATGCCAAAGTTCATAGGTTTACCAAAAAATTTCGAATAGGCTCAAATTTGTTCTGGCTCGTCTGAGTTACGCTCTAGGCAAATTGAGCACGACTGGCAATATTTTTCTGCCAAAGCTGAGAATTGCTTAGTAAACAACTAAATTTCATAATGTCCATCATCCCCCTTTGGCACATGGTCTTTACTGTGCGTCAATTTAGCAAAACAAGGAAAGAAATGGCTCGGCAGGCATGGGAGGCCATTAGGCCCTCGCCAGGTATCTTCACCAGAGCTGCTGCATTTGCAGACAGCAATCTGTTTATGCCATCCATTCTGTTATGGCATCCAAGAATGCTGAGATCAAATAGGAATCGAGAATTGGGGAGCTGTCAGATTTCCTGTGTCTCCATATAGCACCAAAATCATGTACCGCTCCAAAAGCAGATCTGCAATCAGTGTAGAGTAACAGTAACTTTAGCCAATGTACATGCTTCAGTCAAAGCTACAAATTCTGCTGCTTGAGCAGACAGAGAACGAGGAAGGGCCCCGCTGTGGAGAGAGCCGCTTTCGGAGCAAACTGCAAAGCCCACACAGTTTAGTCCTTTGTTGTCTCTCGAGGCAGAGTCATCTGCAAAAACACAAGATTAGAGTTAGAGATGGGAACTTCTTGTTAATCTGTTCCACTGCTGCCACATAGTCATGAGGTTCACTGTCTTCTGGTAATGGAAGGAAAGTGGAAGGGTTAAGGTTAGTGCAATGTTTAATGGTGACACTTGACGTACATTATATTTCAAACATCTTGCAGCTGAAAGGTGGGCTGAGCTGTGGTCCTGTAAGAGAAGAGAGACTGCATGTGGTACCAAAAGAGTTAAATCAACATAGCCAACTAGATCTCTGGAGGCCTCTATGGTCTTCTCTGCTGCAGCTACGTTTCTCAAACAAACAGGCAGACCTGCTACCACTGGATCCAGCTCTGAAGAAAAATAGGCCACCAGCCTAAGCTAATCTCCATGTTTTTGTAACAAAATTAAAGTCATGTGTCCCTCCTTCTCACAGACTGTTTGCACAAATGGTTTGGTGGGATCTGGGATGCCCAGTGTTGGAGGAGACAATAGGGCTTGTTTCAAATTGTTAAAGGCCTCAAGTTGTGTCATTTCACGTGAGTTGACAGTTATTAGACCATTTCTGAGAGGTCATCGCCCGCAGCGGTGCCTCCATCTCTGAATAGTTAGGAATGAAACCTCTGCAATAGGAACACATTCCCAGAAAAGATGCTAACTGCTTCTTAGTCACATGTCCGGGTATAGCACGAATGGTCTCGGCACGCTTGTTTGAAAGTGATTTACTCTGTGGTGAGATAATATGGCCCAAAAATGTCACTTGCTGTTTAACAAATTGAACCTTAGACAGACTGACCTTGTGGCCATTCTCAGCCTAATGTGTTTTAGAGACTGTGTGTCATTTCTACACTGTGCTTGGCTGGGTGCTGCAGTCAGAAAATTATCAACATACTGCAGAAGTGCGGTCCCCGGGGACAAAGCTAAGGAAGCTAATGAATGACATTAGCACAGTTGTGAAATTAAAAGCAAACCAAAATTGACAGTCAGGGTGTACATGGACACTGAAAAATGCTTTGGCCAATTCAATCACAGAGAACCACGTGGCATCGGGTGGAATTTGCGATAGGATGGTTTACGGATTTGGAACTATAGGTGCACGGGCCTGTACCGCAACACTGACTGCTTGCAAAAAATAAATAAATAAATAAATAAATAAAATATATATACATATTCGTGATGGGTTGACCCCTGTCCCTGATTTTGGACAGGAAATAACAGCATATGGACTGGAGAATTTGGACACAGAACAATCACCCCTGCCTTCCTCAGTGCTTCAAATACTGGTCTAATTTCATCACTTCCTTTTTAAGTGGGTGTTGTGATTGACAAGGCCTGTATGCAGATTTAGGAATTATCATTATTATTATTATTATTATTATTAACAACCGGAGGACTATTCTTTATCAACCCAACATCATTTTTAACTTTTGCCCACAAGTGATCTGGAAGTTTTGACAGAGCTGGGCCTTCATCCAAACTGGTGGCTCAAAAAATTCAGTAATGCGCTCACAAGAGACTGTGCTCTCACAAGGGCTGAACAAAAGCCTGAACTTTGTCGCTGTATGAAACAGCAAACCAATCTTCTTTCTGTGTGCAAACCAGAATGAATTAACCCACATCCTGCCAACAACAGAAAAAACTCTATTTGCTGTTCTGTAAACAGCACTGAAACACCCGCAGTGTGTCCATTCTAAAACAGTTTATCTAATTGAATGCTGTTGTAGGTGCACTCACTCTCCCACTGTCCCATTAAAACCAGTCAGAATCAGCAGCAACACAATGCAAATGATCTGAAGACATAAAGTCCCTGCCCCCTGGTCTCAGCCTGTCCCAGCTGCAGAGATAAGAGCGCAACGTCTGTATCTGTGAGCCGCCACTCATGATAAAACAAGGAGCTGCTCGTAAACAATTGGAAACAACTCCCCTCAGAAACATCCCCTTTTCAGAACAATTCTACTGTAAACCCTAAAGACACATAAAATCACGGCCTAATAAATTTATGATGATGAAAATGATTAAATTAGAAATGTTGTTCAATTGATGTTCAAAAGCATGCTGCCCTAGCTTGAGTTTCTTGCTCAGCAGTTCCTCAGCATGCTCAGTTTGTTTCATAATGGTGGCCACACATGTTGTTTTTTCTCCGATGCGTTCCATGTT
>JABMDN010019497.1:0-10156 GCA_017165825.1 Hepsetus odoe
AACAGGTGATTGGTCCTCTGGCCTACTCCACTTTCATCAGCAGAACAATGCTAATGAGCTCAATCAAAGTGCTAACAGGGCAGGACAATAGCACTGAGCTGAGTCACATGTCTTTAACCTCACAGGGCCATTTCTCTGAACAATAAAACATGTAGTGTCATATTTGCATATAGTGGCTTCTGCTGTCTTGCCAAATAAGCTTATTTTATCTCTTGGTAAGAATTTTAACTGTTGAATATCATTTCCAGTGCTTCAATGTCCCATTCTCATTAAGAAGTGTTCAATTAAAGATTTAAAAATGGATTCAATTTGAAAAAAAAAAAAAAATTCTGTATTTTCCAACAGACCCTGACCCATAACTGAAACTACTATCACAGGGCAGATCAATTTAGCATCTCCAATCCACATTAAATGCATTTGAAAACGCAGTAGCACATGTAAACTCATCATAGAAAGGATCTAGGTGGAACTGAACATAAACCGGGAAGAAACTTTTTTATTTGTAATATGAAAAGCAAATAGAGAAATAAAGATTTGATTTTGCAGCGATCGGTTATATGTTGTCACTGACTGTCAAATTGAAAAAAGTGTAAGAAAAATATTATTTACCTTTAATGTAATCTCATGTAAAAATGAGATCATTTCAATGAATTTTAAGCGTTAAGTTTTGGTAAACTCCCTGTGATGGGCTGGCGACCTGTCCAGGGTGCGTCCCCCGTCCTCGCCCTGTGTGCGCTGGGTTGGACACCAGCACTCCCCCGCAACCCCGTTTGGGACAAGCGGCAGATAATGGATGGAAGTATTGGTAAACATGCTGAACATATTTAATATAATTGGAACACATAGGAAGGTAAAAGATTATTCAATTGAATGTAATATATAATACAAATTATAATACTTTTATTATGAGATTTTAGCCAAAGAATCAGAGATATATAGCCAACAGACAAATGAAAAGTCATTTCTCTATTCTGACAGCTTTACTGTGTGATCTGGAACACCCAGGCTTTTTAGGTCAATTAAACACAATCAAGCCAGAGAAAATATCACTCATCATAATCAGATCATAATCTTGCCATTACAAGCAACTGCAATCAATAGAAGAAAGAACCTTCTGTACTAGATGGAAGATAATTTTGCTGTCTGGACATGCTTAGGATGGTGAGTATTTTAGAAAATGGTTTTATTACCATATCAGTAAATTACAAGTGGTAAGTTCCTATGGAAGTTCTGATAATAAGGGACACATAGCTCTTGATTGGAGTGGCTAGCAGCACTCATATACTTTTAGCCTAAGGACAAAACAAAGTTTTGAAAAAATTCTACTTTGCGTAGGCAAGTTTGGTATCTAAATTTGTTCTGTCTAACATGGCTATTGACAGGATAATACACAGAAGCTGCTAGAGTAAAGGGTAAGGTGAGCCCTCCCTATATTTAAAAGAAAAAAAGCATCAAAATAAGGTTAAATCTTCATTTAATTGGTTTTAATTGCTGTTAAGAAATGACTGGAAATGATTTTGTATTAACTGTTGTCAGATCAATAAATTATACTTCCATCAAATTGTGGTATGAAAAATAGAGATTTGATGAAATGAGGCTGATTTACATCTAGCCCAAACTATATATTCAAGTAGTGAAATGCCCTATAGATATATATTTAATATATTTCTGAAGCCTATGACATCCTGCTCCACCTGCCAACCGATCGTACTAGCTGACTATCTGACAAGCTGACAGTACTAGTTGCTGTACAAGGACATTCTGTTTATAACAGGGGAGTTTGGCGCTTATGTAGGTGAGATATATTTTCTTTATGTATTGCTGTTCCAAGCAGCCTGTCAGTAATGATTTCTGTTCATTTTGTAGTTGATTAAAAGTTGAGTACAGTTGTTAAATGTAAATGCAAACAGTTATTGCTAAAATCATTTTTTTGCTACATTGCTGCAGATGGTGCTGTTGAGTATGGGCTATCAATAGTTGTTCCTTTATTGATAGTTTTGCTCTCTCAAGCAGTCACTGATAATAATAAGAGAAAGCTGTGAATAAATTCATATTAATCAGCAAATCACAACACGTGTCTTGCAATAATACACCATAATTAATTAAAGAATTTTAGTAATTTCTCACCTGTCACTATTTATTTAAATGATTAATGACAACTATAAAGAAAGCAAAGAAAGCTCCAAATCCATTTCATATTCATCACTTTTTTGTTTTTTCTCCCTCTTTTGTCCTAATATATTGAGGCAGACACAGCTGCTCCTGCAGAAAGCAGATAAGACAAAGCTTCTATAGCTGGAGTAAGAGTACAGTGCAATTTGTCTGTCCATGAAAATCAATTAAAGCTCCAAAGTAAAACGCTCAAGCAAATTAAACACGCTATTCAAGCCTTCAAATGCAAGGTTTTAATTGACCAAAAATGCATGACTAAGAACAGAAATTACATGGTGAATTACCTATAACATACTACGAAAGGTAAAATCATATGGACCCATAAAAAAACATTTTTTTAACAACCATAAAAACCATAAAAATATCTTTCTGGTTTTTTTTTTTCAAAATGTTTCTGTCTCACTGAACAGTCTTTCACAGAGAGCTTTGGGGGCAGGTACCAATATTGTGTTAATTTCCTAATCTGATCCATTTTCATTTCTCTCTATGGGAGTCCACAGCAAAATAAATGAAAAGACACCGCTCAGTACACAGCAGACTGTCCCTGTCTGGTGCGTCAGCCTTGATTCGAGGGCCCTCTCAAACACCACTCACACAAACATTTTAATATTAATAATTAACCTCTCCAAGAGCTCTGTTCCAAATTTTCGCTTTTTTCCTCCAAGTTTCTTTGTTTCACTGGCTAACACTACTTTATTTCCTTCTCCGAAGAGAAGAGGAGGACTTTGTCCAGCTTGTTTATTAGCATCACAATGGCAGGGATGATGGGGGAGCTAAAAGAGGCTGTTGCTATGAGACGGTTGACGGGGCTGTCACCAGGGTGGAGGTTTATCTTGTGCTCTGTGGCCAAGGCGCGGGCGGATAAGGACGTGCTGGCCCCCTCTCCAGTCGGCACAGAGATGAGCGAGGCGGTTGGGGTTGTTAATCATGGTGAAGCGCCACTCTCATGACCCTGTTCACACAGCCACGCACACACACGTACCCACAAACACACCCACAAACACACACACACACACACACACACACACACACACACAACAAAGTGCTGTACAGAGACACTACAGCAGTCATATTGGAGCATTGGTTACATATATAATAAGACAATAGATACACACATGCACATACACACACTGTCAGCCTATGTAGTGTTGATGAGCCACTGTTCAAACATTTTTTATATAAATAATTTAGCCACTTATCTACAGCAGTAACAGTAAAATTATTTTTTTATTTCACAAACAATATTTTTAGATACTCCCCTCAATAAATTCATTATTATAGGAACAACAAAGAAACTTATCTAAATATCTCTTTAATGCAACTAAAGTTTGATATGAATATAAAAGATTCTAGAATGTGTAACCCTTACTGCAACCTTAACCTAAACTTTAAATCAAATTCTAATCCTACTCCTCAACCTCAACCTACTGCTGCTAAGAAACCAC
Organism: Hepsetus odoe; assembly: GCA_017165825.1. NCBI lineage: Eukaryota > Metazoa > Chordata > Actinopteri > Characiformes > Hepsetidae > Hepsetus > Hepsetus odoe. The sequence goes on from JABMDN010019497.1 coordinate 3,618, forward strand.
TAAGAGTTTCACTTTAAGCTATCTTTACATCATCTTTAGGGGAAATAAAATGTGGCGGAGCAGTGCGCAGTAAATGTGTACCACAGTTTGCATGTTATCCCCGTGTCTGTGTGGGTTTTCTCTGGGAGCTCCGTTTTCCTCCCACCATCCAGAGACATGTAAGTCAGGTGGATTGGAGATGCTAAGTTGCTCCCTAGATGTGAATGTCTTTTAATCTGCCCTGTGATGCACAGTGACCTGTCCAGAGGTTGTCCCTGCCTTTTGCACTATGAGAGCTGGGATAGGCTGGCTCCAGCACCAACTATGACCCTGTTCATGAAAGTGAGAGAGATGAGTGAGTGAGTCTAAAAATAAACATACTCTTATTTTATCCAATGGGTAAAACTCAGAAAATAAACAGAATTTAGAAACTGCTGAGAAATTACATGAATAAATATGAAATATTAATATTATTTGTCATTGCAAGCACATTAAAGCACACAGTCAACCATAATGAAATGCAGCCTCTGCATTTAACCCATTAACCAACAGCAAAGCAGTGGGCAGCCATATCCATGGGGTGATGGGGACAGACCCTTGCTCAAGGATACCTCAGAGCAACCTATTGGTCTGGGACTCAAACACACAGCCTTCTTTGTTTCAATCAGCAATCAGCAAGAGGCCTGATCATCTATAAACATCTACACCTGTTTCTTCACTGCTTCATGCCTGCTTTGTTATGGCTAATACATGAAGATAAGAAAAGAAGAAATGACGTTGGCTCTTTTCACAGAACTGTATATATTAGATTTGAATTATGTGAAATAGATGTGCACATTTGAAATTCAAAATATAACGTTTAAATCCATGTTTCACAACTAGTTGCAGTCACATGCAGAAAAAGAGTAGAATGTGCTCAACTTCTTTGTCATGATAGGTGGCGCTCTGCTCTGACTGTGCTCACCTTTGCACACTTTGGCAACAGGTGTGCCTCATTGGGGCTGGCTTGAATCAGAGCAAAGTGTCTGTCATTTTTTGTTTATGTCTCTGGACTTCCTGGGTGCTTGTGGTTCTTGAGTTAGTTTTTTTTGTGTCTAATAATGTTAAGCACAAGATCCCTGGCTACGCGATTACATTCCCCTCCCCCTGTGACATTCTTAAATATCATATAAATATGTCTAAATGACGATGATAGAGAAAGAAGAAAAAGATTGTGATATTGCGGTAGCTCCTTTGCCTCACATACTCTTGGAGTTAGTGACATGTAGAGGAGCTTAGCTTACAAGGATGTGGCTCTCGAGGGGATTCTGCTCAGTTTTCAGATCTTTTGCTCCTCCAGGCATGTCTGAACTAGGTCTCCCCACATTTTCAAATGTTGGAGAGAGTAAGCCTACTTGCCTAAGTGTATGTGTGTGTCTGTGTGTGTGTGTGTGTGTCTATCTATGTGTGTGTGTGTGTGTGTGTCTGTGTGTGTGTGTCTAGGTATCATAAAAAGAGAAAGTTCTCCTATTTTTCCTAATTTCTAAATTAATTCAGTTTGTGTATGCGCATTGCTTACTGCATAAGCTTCATTAAAGCAATGCTGTACTATTTTTCATTTTCCCAGCAGCAACAGAGTGCTTCATGCCCTGCAGTGTGTGCTCTGAAAAACATAACTGCAACACTGGTATTTTTCATACTTGCTTTTAGTGCATTTTTGTCTATGTTGTAATGGTGATGTTTGCTCAGTAGGAGTTTGTTATTAAAAGGAACGCATAGATCCAGAGGACAGGTAAACAGGTGAATCATTGCAGTACACTGTCAGTGTAGAGCAAATCATATGACTCATACATTTATACTATAGTGTAAATAATATCATTGACATTTAACACATGAGTATGTCGTAAAAAGACTGGCAGTCTGGTTTGAGTCATCTGTGTTTCAACAGAAACATACATTAAATGTTCTTGTTTGAAAGCAGTGCCCATGGTACCCTGAGCAATGGATCAGTGGGAGCTCATGATGACCCTCACTGAGTGGATATGTGCCAGATCCTATACTGTATTTCACTCTGCGGCAGATGAGACTGGATGTAAACACTGTATCACATATAACATGTATTCCAAACACTGTATCCCATAAAATAAAGGGGGGGGGGGTGGTCTAGAGGTAGGACACTCGCCAATGCACCAAGAGGTGGAAAACCCTTAACCCCAAGTTGCTCCAGGGGTGCTGTCCCTATAGTTAAGAAATATAAATTGCTCTGGATAGGAGTGTCTGCTGAATGTCGTAAATATAATTTAACTGTGGATTTTCTCCTGGATGCCAATGTCTCCATAAAGGTATCAGTTATCTTGCATTACTTTCAAAGATAAAAGGCTGGGTATGTATCCTACTAAAGAGAAATCCCCTTCCAAGCTGAACCTGAAGATGATTTATAAGAGCCATGAACAGCATATCTGAGCTAAGTGACTGCCTCATCAGCAGCTGGTAAACAATAGAACATAGTCAAGGAGCATAATTTTTGGAAGCAAAAAATGAAAACATTAAAAATTCACAAGGACCAGACATAGTTCTATTATTGTCTCTTCTGAATATAAATGAGGTTGTAAACAGTATTTGAACTAATTTGATGTAAACAAAATGCAAGGGAATTCATATTTAAAGCAGAAATATCAGTATGAAACCCAAGGCTAGTATACTTTTTTGGGACAGTAGAATGAACATTAGGGAACTGTGTGGATGATTCACATCAGTCTGGCTTGGATACAAATCAGTCTGGATTCCACTGAAACTGCACTCCTTTCAATGACAGCAGCCCTAAGTGCAGCTGGAGTCCTTGACTCTTACCCTGCTGGACCTCTCCAGCTTTTGACACAACAAATTGTACCATCCTGCTATACATACTTTCTGAAATGGGCTACTTAGGCAAAGATGCTCTTATCCAGAGCAACGTCCAATTCCTAATTACAGGGACAGTCCCCCTGGAGCAACCTGGGGTTGAGGGATTTGCTCAGGAACCCAATGGTGGTAATGCTGGAGATGGGAACCAAACCTGTGACCTCTTAATCTGTAGACTAATTTCCAACCTCACTAGTAATTGGAAGTGACAAGGCAAGGACAAACAAACACATTTAATTGTCTGTCCACAACTGAACCTCAAGCCTCTGTGCTCTGATCTCTTTGCACATTACACCATCTCCTTAGTTTCAGGATTCTACTCGCATAGGTTTTCTTCCCCCAGACTGTTATAACTATTAGTACTCCGATGTTGGATGAGCTACAAATTACCATCACAGCAGGGGCATCCATCTCTACCTTCAAGAAGCTCTTGAGGACACATCTCTTCAGAAAACGCCTCTATTCCCAACACTTCTAACACTACAACACGTTTGAAATTCACTATTCACTACACACTCACCACTTCATCTATTCAGCTCATTTATACTTCTTTATAGCACTTAATCCTCACTACTCAGCTCATACTGAACTGTAGGTTAAATGTTGTTCCTTACTTGTGAGTTGCTTTTGATAAAAGTGTCTGCCAAAAGAGTAAATGTAATCAAAATGTAGCTTATTCTTATTTGTAACCTGTGTGGTCCATATTGAGTTTAGTATAGCTATAGCCCTATTCAAACTGGATTTATGCAACATAAACACTTTGATTTAAGTAGCTGATTAATTTTAATTCATGAAAAAGACACAGATAGCTTATCTTGAACTTGTCAGTCAACTGCTCAGTGACTGTGTAAGTATGTTTGAAACTGAAGAGAAACAAAATATAGCCAAGCAACTGACATTACCAAGACAACATGAAACATTCCTCGTCTGGGATGTGTCCCCTTTGGCTGAAATAGAGATTTATGGGTTTTGGAGCCAACTTTGATCCTTTGTTTGTTCTTACAGCCTGCATTCAGTGCTCGATCAACAACTCACTCACCCCCATGTTCTGGAGACTATGGGAAAAGGTGTAATGGTTATGAGCTTGGATTTTTTCTATTGGAATTATTCAGAATAATGCATGCAGCTACACAAATGGGATATTAACTAACTTCTTCTTCTTCTTTTTCTTTCGGCTGCTCCCGTTTAGGGGTCGCCACAGCGGATCAACTGTCTCCATTTCTTCTTGTCATTTGCATCTTCCTGCTTCAACCCGACCACTTGCATGTCCTCTCTCACCACATCCATAAACCTCCTCTTTGGTCTTCCTCTTCTCCTCTTTCCTGGCAGCTCCATCTTCAACATCCTCCTTCCAATATAATCATCGTCTCTCCTCTGCACATGGCCAAACCAACGCAACCTTGCTTCTCTAACCTTGTCTCCAAGACGTCTAACCTGAGCTGTCCCTCTAATATACTCATTTCTAATCCTGTCCAACCTCGTCACACCCAACGAAAATCTCAGCATCTTTAACTCTGACACCTCCAGCTCCGCCTCCTGCCTTTTCGTCAGTGCCACCGTCTCCAACCCATACAACATAGCTGGTCTCACTACTGTCCTGTAAACCTTCCCTTTTACTCTAGCTGGTACGCGTCTGTCACAAATCACTCCAGCCACTCTTCTCCACCCATTCCAACCAGCCTGCACTCTCTTCTTCACCTCTCTTCCACATTCGCCGTTACACTGAACTGTTGATCCCAAGTATTTAAACTCCTCCACCTTTGTTACCTCCACTCCCTGCATCCTAACCACTCCACTTTCCTCCCTTTCATTCACACTCATGTATTCTGTCTTTGCCCTACTCACTTTCATTCCTCTCCTCTCCAGAGCATATCTCCATCTCTCCAGGTTCTCCTCAAGCTGCTCCCTACTCTCACTACAGATCACAATATCATCAGCAAACATCATCGTCCACGGAGACTCCTGTCTAACCTCGTCCGTCAACCTGTCCATCACTACTGCAAACAAGAACAGGCTCAGTGCTGATCCTTGATGTAATCCAACCTCTACTTTAAATGCATCCGTCACTCCCACTGCAGATCTCACCACTGTTACACTGCCCTCATACATATCCTGAACTACTCTCACATACTTCTCTGTAACACCAGACTTCCTCATACAAAACCACAACTCCTCTCTAGGCACCCTGTCATATGCTTTCTCCAAATCCACAAAGGCACAATGCAGCTCCTTCTGACCTTCTCTGTACTTCTCCATCAACACCCTCAGAGCAAACATTGCATCTGTGGTGCACTTTCTCGGCATAAAACCATACTGCTGTTCACTAATCCTCACCTCTTTTCTTAACCGAGCTTCCACTACTCTTTCCCATAACTTCATGGTGTGGCTGATCAACTTTATCCCTCTATAGTTACTACAGCTCTGTGCATCACCCTTATTCTTGAAGATCGGTACCAGTACACTTTGTCTCCACTCCTCAGGCATCTTCTCACTTGCCAAGATTGTGTTAAACAATCTGGTCAGAAACTCAACTGCCATCTCCCCTAAACATCTCCATGCTTCCACTGGTATGTCATCCGGTCCAACAGTCTTTCCATTCTTCATCCTCTTCATCGCTGCCCTTACTTCCATCTTGTTTATTTGCTGCACTTCCTGGTTAACTCTTCTCACATCATCCAGTCTTCTCTCTCTCACATTTTCTTCATTCATCAGCTCCTCAAAGTATTCCTTCCATCTGCTCAACACGCTCTGTTCACCTGTAAGTACGTTACCATTTCTATCTTTGATCGTCCTGACCTGTAGCACATCTTTCCCAGATCTGTCTCTCTGTCTAGCCAATCGGTAAAGGTCCTTTTCTCCCTCTTTACTGTCCAACCTCTCATACAATTCAGCAAACACCTTATCTTTGGCCTTCACCACTGCTTTCTTCGCCCTGCGGTTCATCTCCTTGTACATCTGTCTACTTCCTTCATCTCTCTGTATGTCCCATGTCTTCTTTGCCTCCCTCTTCTTTTGAATACACTCCTGGACTTCTTGGTTCCACCACCAGGTTTCCTTATCCTCTTTCTTCCTTCCGGATGTCACACCAAGTACATTTCTAGCCGTCTGCCTGATCACTTCTGCAGTAGTTTCCCAGCAATCCGGAAGCTCTTCGACACCTCCCAGTGCCCGTGTTAACTCCTGCCTGAATTCCACCTTACAGTCCTCCTCCTTCAGCTTCCACCACTTGATCCTCGACTCTGCCCTCACTTTCCTCCTCTTCTTGACCTCCAAGGTCATCCTACAGACCACCATCCTATGCTGTTTAGCTACACTCTCCCCTGTCACTACTTTGCAGTCTCTGATCTCTTTCAAACTGACCCTCCTGCAAAGAATATAATCCACCTGTGAGCATCTTCCTCCACTTTTATACGTCACCCTGTGCTCCTCCCTCTTCTTAAAATAAGTATTAACTACAGCCATTTCCATCCTTTTTGCAAAATCAACAACCATCTGACCTTCAGCATTCCTCTCCTTGACACCATGCCTACCCATCACCTCCTCATCACCTCTGTTCCCTTCACCAACATGACCATTAAAATCTGCACCAATCACCACTCTCTCTCCCCTGGGTACACTCTCTATCACTTCATCTAACTCACTCCAGAATTTTTCCTTCACTTTCATCTTACAACCAACTT
>JABMDN010019597.1:0-12568 GCA_017165825.1 Hepsetus odoe
TGAAGAGAGTTGAATGTCTCCTTTAACACGGTGTCACACTGGAGATCAATCAGTTCCAACTGCAACTCCTGTGGTGCTGTTTCAGGGTCTTGTGTGAAGGGACATGGCACCAGCTGAAGTGACCTGCCAATTCTCCCAAAATCAGAGAACCAACAGCAGAATTCTCCATGCAGGACGTCCAATGATTTCCTGTATTCTTCACATGTCGAGGGTCCTCTTTCAGCAGAGCCAGCGTAGGGCAATGAGTGAATTAGTTGTCTGACTTTTGTTTTGTGAATAAAGCAGCTCGATTTTAAAGGCCCTGATGTTTGTGTACATTTGATGCACAGACTGGTCTTTCCCTTGTAGCTTCACGTTCAGCTCCTTCATGCGTGTCAGTGTGTCCACAGCAAAAGCTAAATCACAAAGCCAATCTGTGTCACTCAGCTCAGGAGAATCGCCATCTGTCTCAAGTAGCTCCAAAAATAAGACAGTCTCATGTCTGAGCTCTCACACTCATTGACATTCTTTCCCCAAACTTAACCAGCGGACGTTAGAGTGGTAAAGCCTCCAGTCTGGTGATCAGTGTCAATTTCTTCAAGAAACTTAATAAACTGATGATGCTGAAGTCCCCTCGCTCTAATAAAGTTAATGCATTTCACGACTGGCTTCACTATGTGATCAAGCTGTGGATTTACACAGTTCTTCCTGGTGGATACCTCCTGCTCAGGGTCATCCTCTTTCACCCTCTCCTGGATTCTTTTGAGCAACCCGACTTTTTTTCCGGTCAGATTTGGCGATCCATCTGTGGTGACGTTGGTGAGTCTACTCCAAGGTAGCTTGTGCCTCTGGATGACTCTGACATGCCGTCATACAAGTTCTCTCCCTGCGTTTCCCCTTTAGGGACTCCATGGCCAAAAACTCCTCCGTTATCTCTAAATTGTCATTAATCCCTCTGATAAAAATGAAAAGCTGAGTGGTTTCCTTTATGTCATTACTTTCGTCCAGTGCCACGGAAAATAATTTAAAAACTCAACATGGCGAGTCGCTGTCCTGCATGATAAGCTCATTTTTAAAAATGTGTTCTTGCTCTCAGGACACAAGATACCTGCTGTCTCTACCATGCACCCATTGAGAAATTCCCCTTCGAGAATGGCTTGCTGGTCTTTGCTAATTTGAATGCCAGCAAATAACTTGCCTTTCTGCTTGATTCTTGGATGGTAGTTTGTGAGATAAAGGTGTTTTGCTGAGCCTGCAAACTAGCTGCCGATCTGAGAGGTAGCTGTCCGCTCTTGCGTTGACTGGTTGTTTGCATAATTAGCATGCTTGGTGGAAAAGTGACGGCTGATGTTGTATTCCTTTAAAACCGCAACGGTTTCTTGGCAAAAAAGACATAAAGCCTTTGACTGAACTTCTGTAAAAAAGTATTTAGTTGTCCATTTCGTGTTAAAAACTCAGCACTCACTGTGGACTTTTCTTTTCTTTGGCCCACTGCAGATGGGTTCAGAGCAGAAGCAGAGTAATAACAGAGAGTAGCCTGGGTTATTGGCATATGTGGTACAGTATTCAGTATTCACATCGCTAATACGTACCTAATTTGAGTAACTTCATACCGCATGCCCCACCCGGTGACTTCACAGCCTGAGACACGGACGAGACACACCCATCTTCGGCAGACCGGATTAAAAAGACAAACGGGCTGGACGTGGCCCGTGGGCCATAGTATGCCCACCCCTGTTCTAGTGGAATGATACATGCCCATAGACAAACAGGTTACAGGTTTAAATCCCACCCCAGTTCCTGAGTAAAACCCTTAACTCCATGTATCTCCAGGGGGACTGTAATCAGAAATGGAAATTTATTATTTATAAATAATAATGTAAAAGAATGTTCTTTTCCAAGTGCACTCAACTGTTGAAAGACATGTCCAATTACGACTGCAATGAAAAATGTAAAAAAAGGTTTTCCTGACAAAGAGGGGAGGTCAGAGCTACTGACCCAGGTTTATACCACTTCTTCATTGCAATCATAACTGGGCTGACTGGATAACAATGTAAATTAATGTTCTGTTCCAAGTGCACTCAACTGTTGAAAGACATGTCCAATTACGACTGCAATGAAGATTGAAAACAAGATTTTCCTTACAAAGGGAGGTGGTGGTGTGGTCAGAGCTACTGGTCCAGGTTTATGCCAGTTTTTCCCAATTCGGGCACTACCACCACTGGGTCCCTGAGCAAGACCCTTCAACCTGAGTTGCTCCAGGGGGACTGTCCCTGTAATCAAGACATGGAATTCGCTCTGGATAAGAGCATCTGTGAAATGCTGCAAATGTAATTGTAAATGTCTAGTGGTATGATACATGCTTATGGACTCAGGGGTTGCAGGTTTAAATCCCACAACAGTTCCTCAGCAAAATACCCTTAACTCCATGTTGCTCCATGGGGACTGTAATCAGAAATGGGACTTTATTTTAAATAAATAATGTAAAATAATGTTTTTTTTTCCAAGTGCACTTAACTGTTGAAAGACAAGTCCAATTACAACTGCAATGAAAAATTTAACCCATCCTCCATTTTCCTCCAGTAGGCTTGAGTCACAGGAAAAGTAAAACAGTCCATTGGTGACTGTAAATGGAGCTTCATGAGCTAATGGTGGAAGCTCTGTTTGAGTGGGGAGCATGTATAATATGAAGAGTTTTATATGAAGGGGCAGAGCCTTGCAGAACTCCATAACTATCCTTTGTATGAACTGAGGTTTCTTCACTTACGTTTACAAATTGATAGCGGTTGGTCAAATATGATTTAAACATAATAATGCTTTATTTATAATCCCACAAATGGGAAATTTGTCCTCTGCATTTCACCCATACACACACATGCAGCAGTGGGCAGCTATTGAAAGCACCCAGGGAGCAGTGATGAGGACAGTACCTTGCTAAAGGGTACTTCAGGGCAACCCACTGGGGAGGGAATCAAACCCACAACCTTCCGATCCAGGAGCAACTCCCTAACCACTAGGCCACCACTGCCCCCACATCAGTGCCACCATTTCCAATCCATTCAACAAAGCTGGTCTCACTACTGTTCTGTAAACCTTTCCATTTTACTCTAGCTGGTACCCGTCTGTCACAAATCACTCCAGCCACTGTTCTCCACCCATTCCAACCTGCCTACACTCTCTTCTTAACATCTCTACCACACGTGCCGTTACACTGAACTGTTGACCCTGAGTATTAAGCTCCTTCTCCTTTGTCACCTCTACTCCCTGCATCCTAACCACTCTACTTTCCTCCCTTTCATTCACACTCATGTTTTCTGTATTTGACCTACTCACTTTCATTCCTCTCCTTTCTAGAGCAAATCTCCATCTCTCCAGGTTCTCCTCAAGCTGCTCCCTGCTCTCGCTGCAAATCACAATATCATCAGCAAACATCATCGTCCACAGAGACTTCTTCCTAACCTTGTCTGTCAATCTGTCCATTATTATTGCAAATAAGAATGGGTTCAGTGCGAATCCTTGATGTAGTCCAACCTCTACCTAAAATGTAGGTTAGTGTAGCTGTAAAACAAACACTGCAAAGTGAGCAGTGCTGTCTGGTCACCAACTGATGCCATGTTTAAGGATGATGGTGGTCCAGTGGTAGGCTATGTACCTTTGAATCAAAAGGTTGCAGGTTGGAATCCCTCCTAAGTTACAAATTTCTTAACTCCAAGAAGCTCCAGGGGACTGGGTAATCAGCAATTGAAAGTTGTTCTGGAGAATAATGAGTGCTCTTATCCAAGTGTGCTCAACTGTGCAAAGACATGTCCAATTTTGGATCTGTCTTTCAACCTTTTAAAATTTTACATAAAAACCTCCTTCTTAAAGACTTGTTAATGGTCACTGTTTCCTAAGCCTTACACTCCATAACCACAATGCCATTTCACCATCCTTACACAGTGTGTTTATCTATACAGTATCTTCTTTTTTAGGGTGATTCCTTGTTCCAAGTAGTTTTTCAATGTCAGCAAACAACTGAGTGATGATGGAGGCAATTCTACTCAGAATGCTTCGGGACACCAGGTCATGTTAGCCACTGAAGGCTTTAGAATGAAACATTTAGACAGTTGTGCCTTTTTCTATCAGGAAAAATACAATAAATAAATAAATAATAAAGTAAACGTTGGCAAACTCGCCCGTCTCTCTCAGTGTGACTCTGTTCCTGTACACAGTAAGGCTTGAGCCCTGGCAATGACCTCTGACCATAATGGAGTGAAGTCTCAGATAATTAGGACAAAATTCACTGCTCTTGTTTTCAGTTTAATTCTCCTGCACACAGAATGAGTGTCCATCCTCCACTTGCAGTCTTCCTGCAGACACCACAGTTGAGCAGGATGTTCAGTACACAGATGAACTTTAGCAGCTACATTGTGTTCACCCAGTGAACAAATTACATCTACACTGAACTTTAAACACACTCTCTGCTGAAGGGTTACCTGGAGTGAAAGTTAAGTGTAATCATTTTGCTTTTAGTATTTAAAAGGTACAGCTCTGTGTGAAACATGATTCAAATTTAGTGCAAAAGAAGTTACCAGCTCAAGTTTGAGCTCAAAATTGTGTATCTGCTGTATTTAAAGCACTGGACATTTTTTATTCTGGGATAAATCTGGACACATTTACAGTCAGTACTGAGCTGAGGAGGAGAGAGAACAAGAGATGGTCCAGGGTGATCTGCAGTGGTTCTAACAATTTTGTGGTAAAAGTTCACCAACCAGGTGTTCTAGAGCAGAACAGACAGCAAGTCAGATCTACTTTCCACACTGAGAACCCTGCACTGCTGCCTAAACGAACAGTAAAGACAGGACTCTGAGCTAGAGTGACTGATACTTTTCACATTCATTCAGAAGTTAGAAACATGGTGAAATGCCTGTGCATCAGTTACTGAAAGATCTGATCACCTTAATATCTGCTATGGTGGCTCAACATCCCACCGTGTGTTCAACATCTTTCACGATTCTCTATGTAGTGCACTATATAGTGGGTTCACCATTTCAATGGGATTATGTTAACAACATGAACAATTTAATAACATTGCATTATAAAGTTAAATATTTTTCAACATTCAACAGGCGTTTTGTCATTTTTTCCTTCTTTTTTTTGTTGTTAATGTCCTTTTATAAACTTATCCTAAGATCCACTATATAGTGAGTAGGGAGCAGTGATGAGTGAATGATTTTTGACACAGTCCTGAGTGAAAGTGGAGATTAATTAAACTTCCACTCAGTGGACTGTTTTAGTGGAATAATAATGTTAATATCGAATGTGATAACAGCAAGTATGAGATAAAATCCTGTTAATATATAAGTATATAAAGGTAAAGCACCAGCTGTTATAAAACCATGTATCTGGATGGTGAAGCCCTGAATTCAGCCATTCATATGGTCATCAGTTTGACACCTACCAACAGACCAGGTAAATGCCTTCATGGAAACAATTTTCCCCTGGAAAAAAAATCTGGTGTCCTTCTGGGTCCATGTTCGGTTCAAGTGTGTTTAGTGCTTGTCTGTAATAATAAAGCCCAGTTCCAGACTCCTAACTCCATGCTTAGGTCTGGTCAAACCCACCAAACTGTTACAGAAATGACTGACCATAAAAGGACATAGTGTTTTGGGAGTTAGTAAATTAATTATTTAAGGGACTGATTGTGAACTGGCTGAGATAAGGAGAGGATGGAGCTGACCCACAGGATTCTAGACCAGCTAGAGCCCTCTGGATGTACGATGACTAGAGGATGTTCTTTTTGACTGTCTTGTGGTCCGCCAAACAACTGAGGCTTAAGAGGAAGAAGCTGCAGATGGCAGACAATCCTCTGATAGCCCCTGAGTCTCCAACACAGCCAGCACCTTGCTGTGCTGCCCCTGCGACTCTGAGCTAGACGGTACTTGTAGTGAGCCTGAGCCCTTTGCTAGGACTGCTAGGACTTGTAACTCCACGCCTCAAGCTCTGGAAGAGAGCTGACAGCGAAGAGTTCATCCTGGAGACAGCGAAGAGTTCATCCTGGAGACAGCGAAGAGTTCATCCTGGAGACACAGGCAGACAGCACCTCCTGTTGGTCTGAAGGACAGCTGCCCTCTAATGTCTCTTGTTGTGGTGCATAATAGAGCAGCTCTCCTCCAGCCTTTGTCTCTAGTGTCCACAACTGGCTAACCAGTGTCTCCCCGCCCATGGCCAGTTCTCTAGCATCGGTTCCTGCAACTGCCCAGAGGGGCGGCCGGGCTGAAACATATTAATCTGCAGGATTCATTCAATGGATGGCTGCAAACACTCATGTTCTGGGCACTCATTTCAAATATGTTGGTCTAACTCAGTGGGGAAAAAAATATGGAGACTGGGGAGGCCAAGATCTCAGATCATTTTGCTTTTCTTTGGACTAGCTAAAGCAAGTTTGCACAATTTTGAAAAATGCTTGGGATCATTATCCTGCTGAAGAATTACATTTTGTTCAATGGAACATAAACCATATTTGGTATTAAAGAAATGAGTGAAAATTATTTTTTTAATTTTTTTAAGTTTCTGGACCTTCCCTGCCCAAAAGACAACCAGCCTGTTGATCACCTCCAAATAAAATTTTATTACCTCCAAATAACATGAACACACTGTTTGTGTGGTTTGACCCATAGTAGTCTCTCTTTATAGTTAACACCACAAAGTAAAGGTTTTCTGGCAGTCTCTCAGATTCTGACATTAAGAAATAAAACTTTCACTTTCACATTAAAAATCTAACACAAAGTGAATGTGAGTGCACTAAAGACTGACCTAATAAGTCATTTTAAACTAATAGTTTGAAATAAAAAAAAATCTGATGCTGGGCCCAAACTAGTGGCCTGTAGTATATATCACCAATGTATATATGTTATTGCCCTTGTTTACATTTACATTTACAGCATTTAGCAGATGCTCTTATCCAGAGCGACTTACAACAGCGCTTTGTTTCCACATTTGAACTTCATATTAATAACAAGCTGCGATCAACAACTGATGATGTCACGTGTGTTAGGGTTTGGGCACGCTAGAGGGCGCTCTCTGTCACGTGTGTGGTGTTTTGGGCACGCTAGAGGGCGCTCTCGGTCACATACAAGGTGTTTATGTCACAGGAGGTGTTTAGGGTACGCTAGAGGGCGCTCTGTTCTGACTAAGCACACCTGAGCCCCTGCGGGCAGGTGTGCATCATTGGGGCTGACTATTTAAGCCCCGATGAGTCAGAACAGAGCGCGGCTCATTAGGTAGGTTTAACCTATGTGTAATGGTGGTTCTGTCTGTCTGTTTTTAGTCATAGTCATAGTCATAGTCATCCTGCGTAGGAACTGCGGAAGCAGGTCCTTGTTTGTTGTGTGTTTTGTCACTGTAAGCAATAAACTTCTGTTCGGAACTGACATCCCTCCGGTACCATGCCACCGTTACAGAATAAGCCGCCAGTACCTGGACATCACGAGCCGAGGCGATCAGGAGTGCGTGTTGGCAGGCGGTAGCCAATGCTATCGAGCAGTAAGCCGCAACCGATAAAATCTTGCGGGAACGAGCGACTTCTCTGCGAGCCTCACTTAGCGAGCATCTGGACGGTGAGAATGGGTCGCGTGGACACGGCGGCCACGGCAGAGGCGGCGCCGTCTGCGTGAATACAACGTCGCTGCTCCCGCCGATATCATCCCTAGATCCCGAGCCGCATGGATGAAGTTCGCGCTTGTCTCCGGATGCTGCAGGCTCCATGGCTAAAGGACACAGCGCTATCTCCAACGCGCTGAACCGTGTTGTTTCACCGCGCGCGATGAAGGCCGGGAGCCGTTGGCGGCTGGCGTTGCGCCCAGCGATGGAGCTTGCAGCGTAACCACGCGCAAAAAAAGCGCCTCTGCCGCGCGGAAGCGAAGGCCAACGCCGCCTGGGTCAACACGGAGATTCAGCGTCAGAAGGCCGCGAGCGCCGCAGCGCGTAACCGCGATCCGCCAGCGGAGCGCGCCCGCGTGCAGCTGCTAAGCGGGAACCGCGGCCAAGCGCAAATCTACCACAAGAGGTCGGTAGCAAGCGCGCCTTTCCGTGTTCACAGCGACAGTACGGCGCTCAGCGCTCCGCTTACGACAACCGCGGCATCACCGCTCCGCGCAGCGACAACGCGGCGTCCCCAGCGCGCACGACAGTACCTTGCGTCCCCCGTGCCGCACCGCGGCTGGCCCAGCGCCCCCTGCGCCATGCGCAACCTGATCCGCCAGCGGAGAAGCGCCTTGGCGCGGCTGATATAGGGCCAGCCGAATCACCACAAGAGGTTGTGCTCGCGCGCCTTTCTGTGTTCGCCATGCCAGCGCCCACCGCTCTGCAGCCCATGCCGGCGCCCACCGCGCCGCCACGCGCCCTTGCGGCGCCCCTGCGCCGCGCAGCGCCAACCTGGCGCCCACCGCGCCCGCCAGCAGCCACCCAGCGCCCACCGGCGCGCCGCGTGACTACGGCGTCCACCAAGGAATGCGAGAAGGCCACCACGCAGCAAGAGCGAAGCAATGGCAAGAAGGCAGTTCGGACGCGAGGCTGGGAGGAGGGTGGAGACCACTTCCTGCATCAGCGCAGCAGGGAAGTCGACCAAGGCCCTTACCATAACAAGGAAAGCGGCATCGAAGTCGACCCTAAACCCAGCTCCATGACCATCTGCTACACAGAAAGCAGAGAAGGAGCAGCTCAGGTTGTTGTAGGATTTAAAGGAAAGTTCGGGTGCAAAAAGGAGAATTGAACATGAGGCTGCTGTAACCATTCAGGCACAGGTGAGGAAACACATAAACAGAAAGTACTACCTGAAGCTACTGTGGGCAGCCAAGACTGTCCAGCGATATTATAGAGCTAATGGAAGTGCAAGGCAGAAATGAAGTCTTTGAAGGAGAAAAAAGGGGCTGTTGTTGTTCTAAGGTGCATTCCGAGGATGAAAGCCAGACAGACTCTGAAACTGAAGCACCAGGCTGCCACGGTTATACAAAGGGCTTACAGGGCACACTGGGCTCGGGCACGATACTCATACATCAAACAGACTGTTGTTGCAATCCAGCTGAGGTATCGTTCCACACGTGAAGCCAGAAAACAGAGAGAGGAGTTTTGTCTCATTGCGCTCCGCTGCAATGTTCCTGCAGAAAAGAAAACCTGCTTCAGAGAGGTCCAGAGAGGTCAGAGGGCTGTGATCCTGCCATCAGGCGCTTCCTGATTGAGCGCTGCGTTCAGAACACAGGGGTAACAAAGTGCCAGGCCATAGAAGGTCAGCCATCTTCATTCAAAAAGATATTTTAGTGCATCCCAGGGCAAAGCGGGCAGCTTCCAGGTGTTGAGAAAGTCAGCGATGCGCATCCAGGCAGCTTTTTAGAGGTTATTTAGTGCGAAAGGTGGCCAATGCTATGGTTTCAGCTGCTCAATAGTCATTCCAGGCTGTTGGGAGGGTGCACCAGCGGGGTCTGTCTTCAGAGGCCACGCTGGGCAACAGGTGGTGCGTCAGAGGAGTTAGGTGGAGACCGGGACTTCAACAAGGACAGAGGTGTCAAGGCGCAAACATGCCTTGAGAAGTGCTTGCAGAAGTGATCAGAGAGTGGAGCCCAGTGAGGATCCGGGCCGTGTGGCACAGAGAGCAGGACAACCCAGTCCCACCTCGGAGGTGAGCAGATCCTTTGCAGTAATGTTCGGTTTGCTTGCTGAACAGGAGAGGGAGTTGCTGATGGGATCTACCATCCAGACCGAGGAATCGCCATGCCACAGGTGAGCATCACGGTCTCGGCCGGAGGAAGGAAAGGAGGAGGAGACTTTGGCTCAAGTAAAGGTGGCGTCACGGAAGGAACAGCCAGTTGCCAGAGGCAGAGAGGTCAGCTATTCAAGATACCTTACGCTGTGAGGGTTTCCCAAAAGAAAGGGACTGGGAGAAGACAGGAACAGAGAGAGAGAAACCAGATCGTAGGCCAGATAACCACGGAGAGTTGAGACTCCAACCACTCAGTATAAAGCTGGAGGCTAAAATAAGCCACAATGGAGGGGCAATTGCATCAGTGCAGGACAGAGCTGAGACAGGTGCAGGACCACAACATCGCTCTGCTGGCTGACCTGAGAGAGGCCGTTGTAGGAGCCAGCAAGCTCACCGGAGGCTAGAAACCAGGTCAGGGTATGGAAGTGGTGGCCCCTCATCAGAATCTCTCTCTTCTCCGACACAGTACTGCTGGAACCCAGAGGTAAAGCCGAAACAGAGCATCCGGAGAACAGTCCAGCGGAGAAATGGGTAGCAGATGCAAAAAGGGGAGCACAGCTGCCTTCAGGCCCCTAGCATTGGCTGCGCAACTCAGCAAACCAGAACAAGTGTGTGATTTGGAGAAGGCTGAGGAACTCCTCGCGTGAAGACCGAAGCTGGACCTCGTGGCAGACTGGCGACTCCGGAGAGTATGACCCAGACAGGAAAGGGCAAAAGACACCGGCCGCAGATCAGTTCCAGGGAGAGCGGACCAGGGCAGCGCCAGAGATTCAGGGAAGCGACGCGGAACCCGACTGACAGGGGTTGTAAGCAGAGCTTAGACTCATTGAAAGGCTTTCCTCTGTAAACCCTATAGCGTCTCTGTGTAGCTCCATTCAGGTCTGTCGAGTCAGGGAGTTCCATGGAGTCAGGCAAAGCCTCCAGGGCGTAAGAGCCAAGGTCAGGCACGATGTCAAAGGTGGAGCGGGCGAAACACGGATTCCCCTCACCACCACCAGCTGCCCGACATAACTGGTCAGAGGTCCTTTGATGGTTTTTCTGTCACGTGTGTTAGGGTTGCGGCGGCTGGAAACCTACATCGCGTGTGTGGTGTTTTGGGCACGCTGAGGCGCTCTCGGTTACAGCCAGGAGGTGTTTATCATCACAGGAGGTGTTTAGGGTACGCTAGGGCGCTCTGTTCTGCCAAGCACACCTGAGCCCTGCAGTCGATTAAGGCATCACATTAGGGCTGACTTCTTTAAGCGATGAGTCAGGAGTAGGCGGCGGCTCATTAGGTAGTTTAACCTGTGCTTGTATTGCCGTGGTGGATTTCTGTCTCTGTCTGTTTTTGATCTTAGTCATAGTCATGGTCATGATCATAGTCATAGTCATCCTGCGTAGGAACTGCAGGCTTGAGTCCTTGTTTGTTGTGTGTTTTGTCACTGTAAGCAATAAACTTCTGTTCGGAACTCCTGGCTCGGAACTGACGTCCCTCCGGTACCACGCCACCGTTACAGATGAACTATTACAACCAAATAGCAAATTTATCAAGTCAAGTCAAGTAGTAACAGAGCAGCATTAGTAAAGTGCAGAGTGCAAGAAGAAATAAATAGATAATAGCTAGCTATGGATGAATAATAGGTGTGGAGACATTAACGGTTTAAAAGTCTGATGGCCAGGTGGGAAGAAACTATTTCCCATCCTGGAAGTGGAGGCCCGTATGCTGCGGAACCTTTTCCCGGATGGCAGGAGGGAGAAGAGAGTGTGGGATGGGTGGGAGGGATCATCCACAATGCTGGTTGCTTTGCGGATGCAGCGAGTGGTGAAAATGTCCTGTACAGAGGGCAGAGAGATCCCGATGATCTTCTCAGCTGTTCTCACTACCCGTTGTAGGGACTTGCGGTCTAAGACATTGCAGTTCCCATACCAGGCAGTAATGCAGCTGCTCAGGATGCTCTTGATGGTTCCTCTGTAGAAGATGGTGAGGATGGAAGGTGGGAGATGGGGTTTCCTCGGTCTACGTAGAGACGCTGCTGGGCTGGGCTTAGTGATGGAGTTGGTGTTGAGGGTCCATGTGAGGTTGTCAGTTATGTGAACACCAAGAAACTTGGTGCTCAGGACCATCTCCACAGGTGAGGTGTTGATTTTCAGTGCAGGATCCAGTTACAGAGGGAGGTGTTCAGGCCCAGCAGCCTCAGCTTCTCACTCAGGTGCTGAGGGATGATGGTTTTGAATGCTGAACTGTAGTCAATGAACAGCATTCTGACATAACTGTCCTTTCTATTCAGATGAGAAAGGATCAGGTGGAGGGTGGTGGAGATTGCATGTCCGTAGCACTTCATGATGATAGGTGTGAGTGTGACGGGACGATAGTCTGAGAGTGTGGGATGGGTGTGTGGGATCACACCCTGCGCCTAGGAAGAGGAAAGAAAGAGCAGAGGTTTCTTGAAGAAGAGGAAAGAAAGAGCAGAGGTTTCTTGAGGAAGAGGAAAGAAAGAGCAGAGATTTCTTGAGGAAGAGGAAAGAAAGAGCAGAGGTAAAGAGTAGGACTGTTTGGGAAGATTATTGTCTGAAAATAATCCCTTGTTGTCACTTTAATGCAGTGTTGCATTCCATTATCCATTATCTGCCGCTTTTCCCAAACGGGGTCGCGGGGGAGTGCTGGTGTCCAGCCCAGCGCACACAGGGCGAGGACGGGGGACGCACCCTGGACAGGTCGCCAGCCCATCGCAGGGTACAGTGTTGCAGCAAAGTGAAATTCAGCAAACAGCATACTGTGCTTTTATCAAAACAAATTCCAGAAAACCTGATAAAGTTATTGATGTAAATCAGACAGGAACTGGTTACAAATCAACCTCTCAATCTCTAGGACTC
>JABMDN010019617.1:0-13034 GCA_017165825.1 Hepsetus odoe
CCCATTCTTCACTTCTAATGTGTGAGAATGTAACAATCTGGAGCAGTCCTCTGCATCTTCCTCCTTCAAACCACATCCATAAACCTCCTCTTTGGTCTTCTTCTTCTGCTCCTTCCAAGCAGCTCCAACTTCAACATCATTTTGTAGCATTTCTATTTTTACATTTTTATTGGTTTATAAATTAAACAAGAATGCATTTCCTGAATGTCAGTAAAATATCATAAGTTACAGAAACATTTTGTGGCAAATAAAGAAAAAAGAAAAGACATAAATGTTAAAAATGGGAGAGAATTTGAGAAGAAACACACATTTAATTTTCTTAACTGGTAGATTATCATGATCTGCTCTACTGCAGCCATGTTTTTTTTTGTTTTGTTTTTTTTTTTTACTCTTTTGACTCTCTAGTGGACACACTGCTTAATGTCCACACCAACATCGAGGACACATGGCCATTGCCTAAGAGCGGTGCATTCATGTTTGCATCTGAATTGTGCATACATTAGCTATTAGCCATCGTTGAAGCGGCTACAAAGATTTATTCTGCTAAAAAGATCAATCAGGCCATGTGGGGAAATCAGCTCTATCTGAGTAACTTTAGCCTTGTAGAAGTGACTTGTTTTCACTGAAAAGTGGATCAACTTAAGACTCTCACTGTCCGGCACGGTCTATTCAGAGCTGATAACTCTTTATTCCATCACAGAGATTCTGAACTTTGTCCTTGAGTCATTCGCGGACACTGTTGCAAATATTAACCCGCCCAATTTAATCTCCAGAAGGAGACTCACTGTGGAGCAACAACCAGGGCGTACATTCAGATCTACAGAAATGGTCATACTTTTTAGCACAGCTCATCAGTTTAGGTGCGGAAAAGTAAAAGACCTCCCCATGAATGATATCTCTACTCCTGGAAATTCCTGTATGTTCACTTTGGGAGCATCACAGCGACCATTTATTCTCCATGTTCATCTCGAGCGATGGGGGTCTGCTTTGGTGCTGTTTCTACTGTGCAGATACAATTTCTGGTTAAAGTAAAAACAGTGCTGACCTGCCTTCAAACATACAACACGGCCCTTGAGGGCCTGTTCTGGAGTAAATTTATATTCCAACTGCACAGAATCACCATTTCCAGACAATTTTCCAGAACTGTTCATAGACACTGTAGGGCAGAAGAGTTCAAGATGATTTCAGTGAATCAACAAATGTTGATCTGAGTGTGGTTTAGTTTGGGGTACAGAAGTTTAACTGATATCAGAGATTTTCAGAGACTGTAAACAGAGTTAATGTCTGAAAAGTGCACTGATGTTGCTCAATGAATAGGACGATGATAAAAGATGCTGAGGAAGAACATGAAGAAAATGATGATGCTGCAGAACATGATTAAATGACAATGTTGACGAAGAACATGATTAAATGATGAAAAAGCTAGATTGATTAGTAAAGTGCTGTAAAAGGACTTCTAAAAAGCACGTGTTTTCCACTTGGTGCTGCTGGTTCAGCTTTCCGAGAGTCTTGGTCAAAGCACACCTCACGTAGAGTAGAGTAGAGTGATCTTTTATTCTCCCACGAATGGGAAATTTGGGCGTTACAGGGCTCTTATAAAAAAGACAGGTGTACAGACAGAAAAGAAAAAATATATAAAGATATAGAGAAAGAGGAACAGAAACTAATAAAGTGTGACTGTGAATCAGCTGGAGCTGCAGAGCAGACTGGACCAGAACTGGACCAGGGCCGTGTGCAGGGGGACTATTTTATCTGTGGAGGCTTTGGTTTGGGTTTGGATATCAGGCTCCGAGAGGGGAGAAATCACCTGCCGCTCTTCTTTCACAAGAAAAAACCACAGAGCTCAGGACGAGTTCTACAACCTCTTTAGAACTTGTGGTTCTAGACTGTTCTACACTTCCTAATTGGTAATTAAAGTTCCCAACAAATTAGGAAGCCAAAAGAAGAAATTTGAAGCCTTGGTGTAAAAGGAACGTTAACAAAATAATCAAATCAGCTTTACTTCATCGTGAGAAATATTTCCAGTTTAATCTTTTCTCAAACAGCAACCTACTGAACATGCTGCCAATATAATAATACATCTTTATTTTCCTCTCACCATAACAGACTGGCCATTATATGATTATATATTTTTATTTTTGGATCTTAAAATATGAATTTTAATTCCAACATTTGAACAATTAATAGTTTTAATAATTGTTGCAAAATGTGAAGCAATGTAAATGCCTTAAATAATCCTGTTTGTTTTTATTTAAAGTGTATTTATAGGGACTCTATCATTACATAACCTTCTTTCTAACGCACTCCTTTAGTTTCTGGTGTTAAAACCGTTTCTCTCTTATTGTGTGTGATTAGATCGTTCATTTGGAGAAGTTTGATCAATGTGAGATGTTTAAAACGAATAAAAACGCTTTAGAAGGAATCTCGTTGCTATGGCGCACATTTGTTTTGGCAACAGAAACCTGATCAGGCCTGGTTACGTGGTGACGTCACGACCGACGCTGAGCCGCGTCATGATTATTTAACTTTGTGTCGCTTCAAAATCAGAAAACTTTATTAATCGGGAAGGAAACCGATTGAAGTATTAAACACTAAAGAACAGGCTCAGAAGACCGTGTTAATAACGTATAAACCCGCAGAAAGAACCTTGTTTATTACAGTTTAAACTGTTATTATCAGATTAAAACAGTTTAATACAGATTATTAAACTCAACCTCAACTTCTGGCTCTGATTATACATGTTGAGATTTCATTATACACATGAGAGAGAGTTGGATTAACAGACAGAATCTTTCTGTAATCCCACTCTGCTGGAGTTAAATATCATAAATGCTTTTGGAGGGTTTGTATTCCAGTGTGTGAGTGTTGGAGGATCAGTGGGGTTTACTGTGGAAATCAAGGATTTAATCCCTCTTTTCCAGTAAACCTACAACACATTCACACTCCACTCCTCCACATTTTCACTCTGTGTGTGTTGATCCTGTGTTACTCTCATTGTACTGTGAGTTTTCTTTTTCTGATCTGAAACTGTTACAGTAACTGAGTGTTCCACTGACTCCTCCCCCTTTCTTCAATATAAAGGCTGGGACTCTCACTCTGCCTGATCAGTGAAGTCTGCTCAGTCCTGGAGATCAGATCCAGCCACCGAGTCGTGATATGGTAGAGGAGATCTTTCCATCATCATCCCTTGGGTTCCTCCTGCTTCTCCTATCTAGAGTCTCTTCTTACAGTAAGTCTCTCTTTTTCTCTCTTCTGAGAACTGGACTTATTTCTCTGTTGTGTAAATGTTTGGGCACCTCTGCTTCCGTGAACATCTTCCACAGAGCACACTGAAATATTCCTGCAGGTAATAATTCATATAATTCATAGCGTGTGTGTGTGTGTCCAGGAGTGTACAAAGAACACACATATGTAATTCTGATCTTTGAAGTGAAGAATGCTTAATTATTGCAGTAAATAAAGACCAAGGCTTTTCAAAGATGAAATACTATAATTTAACCGAATAGTGCTTCAAGCATCAAGCATATTCCTGCTTCAGCAGATCTTCATCATTTTAACAGTTTTAAACAGTTAGAAATCAATGTGTGTTAAATAAAGTTCCCACTTTATCATTTCAAATGTAGACCTCTAACTTGTGCATTTAATCTCCAACAGCAGCTTCTGAGACGAGGACAGCATCACCATCACTTCTACCACAGTCGAGTTCAGATGAACCCTTAAACCATTGGTTTAACTGGGATTATCCATGAAGAACCTTCTCCAAGGAAGCTTGATTCATGGCTCCAAGATTCCTCCTCCACCTTCATCCACAGATCTAAATGAAGAAACCAGAAGCAACACAGCTGAACAACCACATTGTTTAAAACACAGGAGAACCAAAAGACTCACACTCTCTGTAAGAGATGGTTCATCTCACTACAGACCAGCTCAAGTTATGCCAACCTGAAGCTCCTGCTGGACAACAGGACACAGCTGAACATCAGAACACAAGTGGAAAGTCAGTCAGAAGAAATTCTTTTTCTCATCTTATTCATTTTTACCCATCTTCTGCAACAGATGTAAATGATGGAACACAACCCTCTACCATCACACAGGAGACTGAAGAAATTCCCTCTGTTTCACCAAACCCAGAGCTGATCCACTCACAGTCCACTAACACTGCAGTGGGTTTATCAGGAGGACCCAAGAGGACTAAAACCTTATGATTAGCAGACTGTTCTCCTCCCACAGACGAAGCTGAAGCTGGAACTAAGATTAAACTGAGAGCTGAATGTTGGAGGGTAAACAAATCAATATATGGGCTTGATCCTCTAAATGTACTGCTTATTACTTTTTCATTGTCTTGGTGAGCTTTTGATGGAAAAGTGGGAAAAACGTCAGCACTGCTTTTAATGATCTCTCTCTGTGGACCAGAACTTCCTGATAATCTGAGGTCCAACACTTTATTATTGCTGCTGCATTCTTACCTTTTTAAACACAGACCTAAAGTGACCCTGATGCATTCTGGTATTCTGACATTGACATTTACTCGTCAGAAGCTTTTAATTAGAGAGACCGATTTAATAATAAAAGTACTGTTTAATGAGTGTACAATAATGTTCTGTTATACTTACCGGTCCTGTGTTGTGGCCGTTGCACCTTGTCTCATGTTATGTTTAATGCTGTTTATTTAATGTTTTACTTTGTTACATTTTGTTCTGTGATTGATGCTGTACTGTTGTCCATGGAGAAACAGAGACCCATCTCATAGTGGACATGTCCATTACTACTGATGACAAAAGAGCCCAAGCCTTAAGAAGACATTGACGGTTGCACCAGCACTGACCATCCTTCAGCTGTTAACATGTCTGTTTGTACAACAGACAACACTTGTCTGTTTGTCTTGTCTTGTGTATTATGTTGTGTCTTATGTCTTCGTGTGCAGCACCAGGGTCCTGGAGGAACGTTATTTTGTTTCACTATGTACTGTGTATGTGGTTGAAATAACAATAAAATCCTACTTGACTTGACTTAAACTTCATTCTGTACACACATTTATTAATAATAGTGGAATAAATACTTCCATTAAAAATCAGCAAATAAGCTGCTTATGAAGAGGAACGTATGAACAATGGTTTTCAAAATATTCATAAACTTCTCTCAAATCAGTATGTAAATATGAATGAATGTAACAGAGTGGCTGTGCACAGATTCTCATATTCATTGTGTATCAGATTTCTATTAATTACAGTGATAATGTACAGAACAATGTAATGATGGAAGATGTAGTGTTGATGTGAAGACACTAAAATGGTGTGAAATGTGTGTAGTTAAGTCTGTGGGAAGGTGTTCAGGTGGAAGACCTGATTCCTCCCGGCCGCCAGGGGGAGCCAGACCGCTTCAGTGAGACCGGAAGTGAGGAGCGGTAAAGAGGAAGTGCTCCTACAGCGGCCTCTCCTTTAAAAGAGCGGAGAGCCGGTCGGTGTCTGAAACTCGGTAAAGACTCTGAGTTCACTCTCGGGTCTCTCTGTGTGTCAGAACTGAACCTTCCAGAACTTTCTCCTCGTGTTTTCTCTGGAGCTACACCTCCTCTCAGAAAGAAAACACACAGAGAAGATTAAAGTCCACCATCATTCATTAATGCTGAGACTTATTTCAGTTTCTCTGGATCTCGGGACAGTCCCACAGTCTGTCTCCTCTAGTTTTAACCCACAGGTTAAACTGGGTTTGGAGACTTCTGTCCTCTAAAGGTCTCCATCCTGAGTCCTCACCCAGTGTGTCTCACTGTGTTTCAGGAAGGACACACCAATACATTCACCAGAACAACCCCGGAATAATCTCTTGATGGACTTAATTTACATTTCATGAACATTTCTTAACCTCATTGACTCTCATTGTATTAAAACGTGCTCGAGAGCTCCATCTAGTGTTTCTTGTTCATTTTTGGAGGAACAGGAGCTGAAGTGACTCCTAAACTGATTCATTTCTTTCTTTATTTCCACACTTCCAACACATTGGAGTCTGGACTGGACTGGACTCAGTAGCAGTGCTGGGCAGGACAGTGCAGAGACCTTTAGAGAGACAGGAGATCCAATTTAAGAAGAACCACATGGATCAGGATGGAAGAAAATCAGCTACAGCCACTAGGTGGTGCTCAACACTCACTGGAAAACAGGTGGAGTGAGGAGAGCGAGTTCAGATTTAGAGTTATTATAGGGAGTCTGGGATAAGTAGCTTGTTGTCCATAATGAATATCCATGATCATCTTTCATTCATTTTTCAGTAGATTGATTTTTGTCCTCAAGAGCTCAAGTTCCTTCTTTAAGCTCTGCTCTCAAAGCCATTAGAGCCAACAAACAGCATGAACAACAGTCTTGAAGACAACCAGCCCTGTTTAACCAAGAAAAAAAGTTGATTCCATTCTGAAACAAGCTGGATTTTCTACACTGGGGCACCAGGGTTCCATCAAGAAGGACATGAGAAGATCATAAATGGATCCAAACACAACCCTGTAGCACCAGCCAGGAGACTGGAGGAGCATCCCTCACCCAGAGCTGAACCACAGAGCATCCAGTAACTCTGTAGTGGGTTTATCCTGAGTCTTACTGAAGAATTCCAGGAGACACTGGTGGACTTGAGAGACAGAGATGATTTTTGAGTAGAGATAGACAATATTACAGTGCAAACCTGTACCTGAAATAACTGACACAAAAACACACTTCCTGGTGTTCCATACTTATCACCAGAGTGGAGGACATTCATAAATAACCTCTTTATCCCCTGCTTTCTTCACAATCAGAACAACTTTATTCATCCTGAGAGAAATCGTTCAAACGAGCTGGTTAGAGTTACTAGGGGGCAGCGGTGGCCTAGCGGTTAGGGCGTTAGCCGCATGATCGGAGGATCGGGGGTTCAAACCCCTTCCCGATAGGTTGCCCTGAGGTACCCTTGAGCAAGGTACCGTCCCCATCACTGCTCCCCGGGCGCTTTCAATAGCTGCCCACTGCTGCACGGGTTTGAGTGTGCATGGGTAAAATGCAGAGGTCCAATTTCGTTGTGGTTCATGTGTGCTTTGCCGTGACCTCGCAATGACAAGGGTTGTCACTTTCACTTTAGTTGTACTAGAGCTGCCATGAAAGGACAAAATGAAACTTCTCGCGAACTTTATGATTACAGAGGGGGAAGCACTCAGAAGTATGCATGAAGTACGTGTGAAGATGAAGGACATGAGCCCTGCTTTTGTCTGAAAGATGAAGAGAATACAGTTCAGAATCTGCTGCTAAAATATATCCAGAAGCATGATTTCCACTTGACTTTTCTCTGCTGGATGGACAAACACACCCACCGTCCTGCAGCTTAAAGAGAATAAACAGAAAAACAGAAAAATAAAGATCTAAAGTCCATGAATCAACCAGTGTGGAGACTCTTTAATCACAGGTTTAACACAAACACTGTTCTGTTTTCTGGACATACAGAGTGTATCTGAATATAAAGATCTCCTCTCAATAAACCTCCAGAAATATGGAGATCTGTTTTCTGGACATACAGAGTGTATCTGAATATAAAGATCTCCTCTCAATAAACCTCCACAAATATGGAGATCTGTTTGTTCTCCTGTGTTGTGCTGGTTCAGCTGCAGGGCTCTCAGTCTCAGGTTCTCAGGCCGGAACACCAATAATGTTTTTGCTCTTCAGTTTGGGATCAGCTGATTGGTGGCAGTTTCTCCAAACCAGGTCTTTGGGACCAATCATAATCCCATAATTTAAAATTAAAGGACAACGATTTAAAAAATAAGCACTGATATAAATATCTAAGAGCTGTTTATTAATATGAACACTTCTCTTGTTTCTCATATTACCTCACACTGCGAGCAGGAAGATGTTCATCTGTATAAGGGACAGCATCAATCACCGAACAAAATGTAACAAAGTACAAAATTAAATAAACAGCCTTAAACATAACGTAACATGAGACAAGGTGCAAAAGCCAAAACACAAAGTTCAAGGACCGGTAAGTATAACAGAACATTATTATACACTCATTAAACAGTACTTTTATTATTAAATCAGTCTCTCTAATTAAAAGCATCTGCTAGACGAGTAAATGTCAATGTCAGAATACCAGAATGCATCAGGGCCACTTTAGTTCTGTGTTTAAAAATGTAAGAGTGCAGCAGCAATAATACGGTGTTGGACCTCAGATCAGCAGGAAGTTCTGGTCCACAGGGAGAGATAATTAAAAGCAGTGCTGACATTTTTCCCACTTTTCCATCAAATGCGCACTAAGTCAATAAAAAAGTGCTAAGCAGTACATTTAGAGGATCGAGCCCCTGTATTGATATGCTTATCTCATTTGTGAGGGTCCAGCTGAACTTGACTGAGGTAGAAGTGATGGAGCTGCTGTCCTCAGAAAATAAAGCTAAATTTATAAGCTTATTGAAAGATTTGCTTTTTTGATGCTTTCTTCTGAATATCTTTCCACTTGTGTTCTGATGTTGATCTGTGTCCTGTTCCCTCCATCAGGAGCTTCAGGTTGACCTAACATGAGCTGGTCTGTAGTGAGATGAATCATCTCTAACAGGGAATGTGAGTCTTTTGGTTCTTCTTGAAGTGAACCTGAGTGTTTTAAACAGCGTCGTTGTTCAGCTGTGTTGTTTATTGTGTCTTCTTTTAGATTTGTGGCTGGAGGTGGAAGAGGAACATTCGAGCAGTGCCTCAAGCTTCCTTGGAGAAGGTTTTTCATGGATAATGGCAGTTAAACCACAGTTGTGAGGGTCCAGCTGAACTCAACTGTGGTAGAAGTGATGGAGCTGCTGTCCTCAATCCAGGAGATGCTGTTGGAGATTAAATGCACCAGTTAACGAGATCTACATTTGAAATTATAAAGTGAGAACTTTATAACACACGTTGATTTCTAACTGTTAAAAATTGATTTCTGACTGTTAAAAACTGTTAAAATGATGAAGATCTGCTGAAGCAAGAATATGCTTGATGTATACAGATTGCAATGAGTGTGCAGATGGTGAGCAGTTATCATGAAAGGTATGGTCTACGTGTAGGCGTGTTCTTACCTCATACATCATAGTATTTCACCTTCAAACAGCTTTTGTCTTTATTTACTGCAAAAATCAGACATTGTTCACATACACACATGATATGAATTATAACTTGCTGGAATATTTCAGCGTGTTCTGTGCAAGATATTCACTGAAGCAGAGGTGCCCAAACATTTACACAACACCATCATCTCCATCATCAGACTTTAAATTAAAGCTCTCCAGGGTCAGACTGACCTTCACTCCCTTCACTTTTACCTTCCTGAGATAAATAAGTCCAGTTCTCAGAAGAGAGAAAAAGAGAGACTTATTGTAAGAAGAGACTCCAGAGAGAAGAAGCAAGAGGAACCAAAGGGCTGATGATGGAAAGATCTCCTCTACCATATCAGATCATGGATATGATCTGAACAGACTTCACTGCTCAGTAAGAGAGAGAGGAAGGAGCCAGGAAAAACACCACAGAGAGGCACACTCTCATTTCTCGTTTTGTGCCAGCACCCATGTGTTTTTGTTCAGTCAGAGCAAGCGAAAATTGCAACACCCAGCTTTTAAAGAGGAACAACATCTTTGAAGAACAACATAAAATTTTTGTCTTCCTCTCTGAAGCAATTTACAGTTCCGTTTACATTTGTGGGATTTAACAGACGCACTTATCCAGAAAAGGTCCTAATTACAGGGACTGTCTCCACAGGAGCAACTCAGGGTTCAGGGTTTTGCTCAGGCACCCAGTGGTGGTAGTGCTAGAGGTGGGATTCGAACCTGAGACTCCTTGATAAAGAGGTCTATAGGCAAGTACTCTACCACTAGTAGGGTACCCTGAGTGTGGGGTGGTCTAGTGGTAGGGTGCCTGGAAGATTAGTGGATTATGGAAGAAAGTAATAAAAAAATGAGCCCAGAATTACAATAAAGTGCATTTAATCAGTTAAACACACAGGAATAGAGAACTGCAGCCCATCTTTAAAATGAGAACAAATCTGATTGGATTTTTATAGAAATCCATGTGTGTGTGTGTGTGTGTGTGTGGGGGGGGGGCTGATGTTTACCTGTGTGTTTTTTTAAATCTAATTTACAAACAGGTAGAAAAAGACAGAGAGATCATAGATTCAGTTTTGGTTTATTAGAAAAGATTCTGGTTTAAAGGACAACAAATCTGTCCACAGTATGGAGTTTATTTTAAAGATCATGAGGGACCTTATGGTCACAGACTGGTACTACAGTCCTGCTGCTGTTACATTCAGTTACATTTACATTTACAGCATTTTTCAGATGTTCTGTGTGATGTGATGTGCAAAGGATAATGTGTTCACGCACACACAGACTCACACACAGTCAGTGTCTTCCCCCATTTAGAAACTTTGAGAGTTTTCTGTGGTTTTCTGTTCAGAGGGTTCTGGTCTGTAAAACCTTGTCTGAGTTCCTGAGCTGTGAGAAGTGACAGGAAGTATGGTTATAAGATGATTAATCTCTAACAGGGAATGTGAGTCTTTTGGTTCTTGGGTTGTCTTGGCTGTTCAGTGTGGTTTTGGTGAGACACACCAAACCAGGTGACCTGAGCTAATGTCATTAATGTGTTTCCTGGTTTGGTGTGTCTCACTGAAGAACAAAATGTTCCTCCGGGAGTTTTTATTCGTGAAGGTCTCATTACTATAATCTGCTCTACTGATCTTCTGAAAGGCATTGCTAAAGGTTCTCCTCTTCCAGGCATACCATAACCTTTTTACTGCTCGCACAGTGAGAGGAGAGGTTTCGATATGTTAAAACCTGTTGACAGGAGAGAGCTTGATTTCACATGAAGCTGTACTGTTTATTCATCCTTGTATCACAGTTACTAAAACAACTAGAGAGAGTTTAAAATCAGATTTCTTTTAGATAAAAAGAACTCATTTCTAAAAGACAAATAACACTGGGTTCTGAGTCTGGATGTTCCCTGTCCACAGAAGAGACTGATGATTTATTCTGGGGCTAATAATGGTGATGGGAGTGTAAAAGGGTGGGTGGAGCCCACTGTCACTGTTACTGAGACTCTGACAGTAGATAAAGCAGCCACTGAGCACAGAATCCTGATCAGTCAAGTTTTAGGGTAGATAAAGAGATCTGTCCATAATCACCTTTGTTCCTCCTGCTTCTTCTCTGCAGAGTCTCCTCTGACAGTAAGTCTCACCTTCTTTACACTTTGTTAATGCTGGTTTCTATTGCTGCTGTTTCTGTAGGACAATCATTTATTTTCTTCCCTTCTGACTTTTAGAGTTTTTTAAAAATAGAAACATTACTGTCCTCTCACTCTGTACTGTCTCTGTCTTTGTACTGTCCTCTCACTCTGTACTGTCTCTGTACTCACACTCAGCTCCTGAGAGGAGGACAGCAGCTCCAGTTCTACCACAGTGAAGTCCAGCTGGACCCTCACAGCTGTGGTTTAACTGGGATTATCCAAGAAGATCCTTCTCCAAGGAAGCTTGATCCAATCCTCCAATGTTCCTCCTCTACCTCCACCAAAAGATCTAAAGAAGATACCAGAACCAACACAGCTGAACTCAAGAAAAACCAAAAGACTCACATTCCTTGTTAGAGATGATTCATCTCACTACAGACCAGCTCATGTTAGGTCAAGCTGAAGCTCCTGCTGGACAACAGGATACAGATGAACATCAGAACACAAGTGGAAAGTCACTCAGAAGAAAGCATCAAAGAAACAAATCTTTAAATAAGCTCATCAATTTTGCTTTATTTTCTACAACAGATGTAAATAATGGACCAAAACCCCCTACAGCAGCTCACACAGCATCACCAACCCAGAGCTGATCCACACACAGTCCACCAACACTGCAGAGGGTTTATCCAGGGTGGACAGGAGACTGTAATTGTGTTAGAATTTAAATATAACTATTCAGGTCCACTTTGTTGAGGTTTGGACAGAACATTTTTAAGCTGTTCTCAGGTTGGGACCAATATTTCAGACTGAGAACACACTTTTGGTTCTTGGGTTGTCTTGGCTGTTCAGTGTGGTTTTGGTGAGACACACCAAACCAGGTGACCTGAGCTAATGTCATTAATGTGTTTCCATCCACTTAACACACAATCATGAAGTTCTGGATGTTTTTTGAGTGGAGTCAGTCATTTTCTGCCGCTTGTCCCAAATGTTCAAACGGGGTCCATCCCGGCTCACACAGGGCGAAGGACGGGGGACACACCCTGGAGGGATCACCAGCCCATCCATCACAGGGAGGAGTGTGGCGGGGTTGCTCAAGGCAGGCAGGGCAACCTATTGGGAAGGGGTTCGAACCACTGATCCACTGATCATACGGCCAACGCCCTAACCACTAGGCCACTGCTGCCCTTTAGATCTTTATATTCAGTTCAAATAGAACCATGTTTCTGTTAAACCTGTTATTAAAGAGTTTCCACTCTGGATTAAACATGGACTTTATAAATTTCATCTTTTATACTTTGTTGCTTTTGTGCAAAATCAGTTGTAAAAGGTGTCTCACTGAACAGTATGGATATCTGTGGGCACTAACACAAACATTTCAGTAAAGACACTTAAAGGGTGGCGGTGGTCTAGTGGTAGGGTGCTTGCCTACGGACGTCTGGATCTAAGAGGTCCCTGGTTCAAATCCCACCTCTAGCATGACCACCACTGGGTTCCTGAGCAAGACCCTTAACCCTGAGTTGCTCCAGGGGGACCTGTAATTAGGACATGTAAGTCGCTCTGGATAAGAGTGTCTGCTAAATGCCGTAAATGTAAAATACAGTTTTTAAGTATTTCACTTCAATAATGCGCTACACTTGCTTTGTGTGGGTGTCTTTTGTATCAGTTTTATTGATCTAGGACGTGTATAATAAGTAGCTTAGTCTCGCTGAAGGTTTCCCCCTGTAATCATGAAGTTCGAGAGGTTTCATTTTGTCCTTTCATGGCAGACAACACGGCTAGTAACTCTAACCAGCTCGTTTGAACGATTTCTCTCAGGATGAATAAAGTTGTTCTGATTGTGAAGAAAGCAGG
>JABMDN010019653.1:0-12149 GCA_017165825.1 Hepsetus odoe
CTCTCTCTCTCCCTCTCTCTCTCTCTCTCCCTCTCTCTCTCTCCCTCTTTCTCTCTCTCTCTCTGGTGTGGTTGGGACCTCCTCCGATGCTCCTAAACGTTATGATACTTGGTGAATCCATTTGAGTCCTCTGCAAAAAAAACTAGTGGCCTAGTGATTATGCCTTTGATCCCAAGGTCAAAGGGTCATGAGTTTGAACTCCAGACCAGTAGGTTACCCTGAGGTACCCTTGATTAAGGTACTGTCCCCATCACTGCTCCCCGGGCACTGCTGCACTCTGTGTGTGGCTTAAATTCAAAGGAAAAGACTCTTTAAAACCCTTCAATTAGCTTCTTTTGGACCATTAAGAGGTGAACAAGGAAAATCGGATGATCCTGAGAAAAAGCCACAACGGTCTTCCTGAGAGGCTCAGAGCAGCATCAGATCGTCATCAAGGACCAGACGAGGTCCTGTGTGAGGACAAGACTGGAGGTAAAGGCTGCAGGTTATTATCCACCTTGCTGACTTCAGAGATTGTCAGGGAGCCTGTGAGGGTTTTCATCTGCTGCCGTTGGCCATTTCCCCCGAGACCCAAGTGTCAGGTCTGGCTTGTAGCCTGACGATGTGTGGGTTTTCGCTGGTGTTTGTATGCGGTTGTATGCGGCTTTCTCCTGCTTGGAAACACGAGTCACCTAAATCGGGATCTCATTTTAAAGGATTATGTGCTTGGACATGCGAAAAGTGCAAGATTTTTGACCATTAGCTAAAGACATGAGACATGAAGAGGAGCTGAATACCTTATTGTCCAAAAAAAGGACAAAGAAATCACACAGCTCGTATAAATGTGGAGGTAAAACATTTAAAGTAGTACAAATCATTCTTTGTGTACTTTAAATCTGTGATTTGTGTGAGCTTGACTCCTCCGCTCCTTTTCATTGACAATCTCTATCCCTGATTGGTCAGGAGCTTGCTGGATAGGTTGCCATGGCGACGCATCCGCTTTAATACGGGATTTACTGAAAGTGATGCTTAAAGTTTTCCGGATAAGCAAGAAATTCTGCTTTTTACGACCTGAGACGTACATGTGATGTGAAAATATGAAGCTTAATGAGGATCACTGCTATCATATCAAACCAAAATCTGATCTTCAGGACCTCCGGCTGTTTATGAACCTCACTGATGAAGTTCTTTCACACAGCGGTTCTGCAGCAGAATGGAAACAAAGCAAAAGAGCCTGGATCTTTGTATCAAATTTGCTTCCATATCAGAGATTCTTTCACTAAGGAAGTAGAGCTATCTGCATTACAGGTGCAATGTCAGGTTCAATGTCAGGTTTTTTCTGCTTTAACCTGATTTTTTCTGAAAGCCTCGACTTTCTTGCTTGGGGGTGTGTTTTCAGTTCCTGGTGAATTTAACATTAACCCTTTGGGCTCATGATCAGTTACATTCTGGCTATTATTTTAGGAGATACCCTAAAAATATAGACCCATAGGTAGGAGTCCAGCTCGTGTTTTTCCAGATCAGAGCCACGCCCAGTCAGAAACACAGCCTCCTGTCAAATGTTCAAGAAGGATGTTGAGGAACAGCAGCATATAGGGCAGGTGGTCATAATGTTTTGGCTGGTTTTGGTTATCATCATTATAAATGCCCGTCCCTCAGCCTGGACGTCTCCGTCTTTTGGCCAGTGGAGCAGATTTCTATCATTGTTGGTTCACGGACACAAATTCCCATTTTGCGGCCACACTTGAGCCACTGACCCACCGACTGGTCCACAGCACTATCAGCCTAACCCCTCAGGGCACCCCACCAGGACCCCCCCCCTCCTGGGCGGGCTTTAATCAGATAATGAGGTGGGATTTCTGGAGCTTTTTTTTTTTTTTCAGAAATCCAGGCCAGTTTTAAAGCCTCCCTGCGGAAAACAGGTGATAAAGACTGAAATTACAAGGCTGGACACACACACACACACACACACACACTCACACACGTCTGCCTGCACCTGCTTGGCTACTTCCAGTGGGCTCTGATAGCTGAAGGTGCTAATGTTGCCGAGCGTTCAGTGTGCGGTATCAGTGAAGGGAATTGGGAATGAAGTCCATTCAGCAGGAGGCAGCGATAAGAGCCCCGATGGAAGAGAGGGATGGTGAAGTGTGGAGAAGAAAAAAAAAGTGTTTTGTGAGTTTTATGGAGTTATGGTGCTTCATTCCTTTCTCTCCAGCCCTCACACACACACTCACACACACAAACACAAACATTCAGAGCTCACAAGCCCCTGTGCCCATGGAAAGCAAACAGCGCTCGCGGGAAGCCACTTATGTCTGCGGGAAATGTTTTTTTCCTGGAGTGAAAGGGCCCCCTGGTGAACAAGAAATGCTCCTATTGTTGTGTTGGGGACCAGGTGTGTATTTCTGTGTGCATGTGTGTGTGTGTGTGTGTCAGGGTGTGTTGCAACCCCCCTGTGCCTCAGTATCTTCTCATGAACCCCCTGCTCTCAGGTGGGTTTACAGAATCGAGGAACAGAAAATGGAGGAGGGTTAAAAGGGGCTCGGCTGGATCAAAAAACCAGAAAACCAGAATTAGCTCCACCTCCATTTCTCTCTCTCTCTCTCTCTCTCTCTCTCTCTCTCCCTCTCTCTCTCTCTGTCCCTCTCTCTTACTCTCTCTTTCTCTCTCTCTCTCTCTTTCACTCTGTTTCATTTTCTCATTCTCTTTTTCTTCTTCTGTCTTTCTGCTCACTCTCATCTTTTTCTCTCTCTCTCTCTCTCTCTCTCTCTCTCTCTCTCTCACTCCCTCATCCTCGAGAGAGAAATGGAAACCTCATTCCATTGGCAGGACACCCATCCACTCTCTCTCTCTCTCTCTCTCTCTCTCTCTCTCTCTCTCTCTCTCTCCCACTCCCTCTCTCCCTCTGTTCTCTTTGATCTTCTTGCTCTCTTTCTCATCGTCTCTCGATCTATTGCTTTCTATGTCTCTCTCTGACAGCATGAGAACTTGGGACCCAGGTCTGAACCTACAAAACACACACACACACACACACACACACACACACACACACACACACACACACACACACACACACACACACACTTCACCTCCTGTCGAGGCCTCAGACTGTGTTAGCAGCTGAATTCTAACAAGACCGTCTCCTCGCTGGAGGTGTCGAAGACATTCTCTCCTTTTTTTCATTTATTGCTGTTTAAGTTGATCGTTTTTGTTTTCGTTTTTTTTTTTACATCACCAGCTTTATTTGATTTCTGTCTCTGGTTCTCCGAGAGGTTCTCCTCTTTTAGTGTCTGAACACAGCTGCCTAAACATCAGGTGTGTTTATCCGCAGGATTTAAAACGAATATATTAAAAGGACAGCTCAGGTTGGACGATTTGAAGACAAAGTCAAAGAAGCTAGACTTTGTTTTGGACGTGTCCAGAGGAGAGATGAGGAGTATATCAGGAGAAGGAGTTTGAGGATGGAGCTGCCAGGCAAGAGGAGAAGAGGAAGAACAAAGAGGAGGTTCATGGATGAGGTGAGAGGGGACATTCATGCAATCAGTATGAAAGATGAAGAAGACAAAAAGAAATGGAGATGGATGATCCACTGTGGAGAACTGAAGCAGCCGAAAGGAGAAGAAGCTTTTGACCTCACTTTTTGTGCCTGAACAACACCTTCCCTTCAACTTTGAAGAGAAAGTGTGTGTCTTAAACATGAGTGTGAGATGTTGGAAGGGTGTCCAACTGTCCAACCGCCTTTGGACCAAGAGCTTGCAACCTCCACCATCTCTCGGGATCCTGAGCAAAACCCTCAACCCCTCAAAGTGTCTCCAGAGAAGAAAATGTGCCTGTAATTAGGAAATGAGAGTCACTCTGGATAAGAGTGTCTTCTAAGTGTTTTTATCTTTTAAAAGGGTACGAAAGGTCCTCTATAAAAACACTTACCTTGTCTTTGCCCAGCAGGGGATTTCAGACCTTTCAAGTACCCCAGGGGCAGAATCAGGGGCTGGGAAAACCAATGCACACCTTATTTAAATGGTTAAAGGAGTTGAACTGCAATCAAAAATGATGCAAAATATCTCAAAATGGACAAAATCTAATCTGCCTATGAAGCAGCACATTAAAGGAAGAGTGAAAGTTGGAAAACACTGGAAAAAGCTGAAAGGATGCTCTGATGTCCCTCATTTTTCTGAGAAAAATCCGTTCGTGCATTCCCACCAGCAGGGAACTGAACCGGGATTCACTTGGATTTCACTTCTGACCCACGGCTGGTGCACAGGCGAGTAACAGTGGAGTGTTCATATTTCAGGAGACGTTTTATGTCCTGATTAGGATCTGTGCTGCAGTCTGTCCCAGCTCACACAGAGTGAAGGGTGGGGACAGCCCTGGACAGGTCACCATTGCAGGTTTACATAGCAGGGATTCCTAGACCAGTAGGTTGCCCTGAGGTACCCTTGAGCACGGCACCATCCCCATCACTGCTCCCTGGGTGTTGTCCACTGCTGATGTGGTTTCCTGTGTGCTGTGTTGTGTTTACAAATAGTCACTTCACTTCATAAGTTGAGCAGGAGAGATGGTGTTTGGAGAGAGGGTGTTCTCAGAAGAGAGATCTTCTTGAAGGTATTGTGGGACACCTTGCTCTGGTAGGATTGGTAGGATTTAGTAGCCTGTTCCACCACCAGGGACCAGGAATGAGAACAGCGTGGACCGAGGTTGTCTTGTGTGAAGAGCTGGTGATGCCAGATGTGTTCCTGAGAAGAACATAATGAAGAAGAAGGGCTATAATGGAGTTTAATGGAGTTTTAACATCTGGGAGCAGATCACTCTGTGAATAGGAAGTGTGGACTTTGAGGAGGTCATGGAGAGCCAGTGGATTAGTGGATGTAGATGAGTGTTGGATCAACACCAGGCCTGCTTTTAAGTTTCCTTTAGTACAGAATTAAACTGGACACTTTCACAAAGATTTTGGATGTGGACATCCACAGGAAAATGGACAGCCAATTGATTATGAAGCTTCAAAACACTAAGCAAATCAGTGGAGGTTCTTTGAAGGATCCAGCCTATCAAAAAAGCCCTCAGCAAAGCCCAGTCAATCACCAGCCGCCATGGACCCGAGACTGAATCGCCATAAACATTCAGCCCATCAGAAATCAGGCCCTTGTTCTTGTAGAGTCAATCAAGAGGCATAAAACCCCTCATCGAATCAAAATCTGCTGACAAGTAGCTCCATTTATACGGACTCAAATTACGAGGAAGGCTAAATCACCGCGGGTGTATTAATGGTGGCAGTTCTTCACAATTTCCAGACGACAGCTTGACGAACAGCCCCTTGGTGTCCATTTACATCAAAAATGACAAACACTTCTTTTTTTTTTTTTGGTTCTCTCCTTGCTCGCTTTCTTTCTTCATTCCTTAAAAGACCATCAGTTTTTCATGAGCGAAATATACTGACCAAAAATTTGCAGATACCAGCATTTGTTCCCACTTTTGGAGCAAAAGAACTTCTTTCTGGGAAGGCTAGCTGCTGGAACATTGCTGTGAAGATTTGATTGTAGCTGAAGGGAGCACCATTAGTCCTGGGAATCCACATACCAGTGCTTGGGGGTTTTGTTACCCCTGTTCTAGCTTCACTCCTCCGTGTCTGTCGCTTTCAGGATAGATTTTAAAACGTGCTACTAGTTTTTAAAGCTCTAAATGGATCGACACCTTCATCCGTTACAGGCCACCTGCATTTCCTCTCTCACCACGTCCATAAACCTCCTCTTTGGTCATCATCTTCTCCTCTTTCCTGGCAGCTCCATCTTCAACATCCTCCTCCCACTATAATCCTCGTCTCTCCTCTGGGCATGTCCAAACCAACACAACCTTGCTTCTCAGACGTCGTCTCCAAAACGTCCAACCTGATCTGTCCCTCTAATATACTCATTTCTAATCCTGTCCATCCTCGTCACACCCAACGAACATCTCAGCATCTTTAACTCTGACACCTCCAGCTCCGCCTCCTGTCTCTTAACCAGTGGAAGCCCCAAAGACTGAATTTAGTCATGAAAAGAAGCATCTCTATTTCTTTAAAAAAAAAATTAAAATCTCTTTATTTTGTGCACATGCAATGGAAAGATCCTTGTTCTACATCACTTCTCCTGTTCTACCTTCTCCCCGGTGTTCCTGTGCTGTGGTTGAAGGTTTGGGCGGCAGGATGGCAAGTGGCGAGTGAGGCTGGGGGTGCAGGGAGCCCATGGTTATCAGGCTGAGGGTAGATGGGCTTCTGTAATCCTGCTTTAGTTGATTATACGGCACACTGGAGGCAGCAGCCTCTCATTAGAGCGGCTCTGGGCGGCTCGACCACGGTCGGCAGCGTCCTTCAGGCTTCACCACACACCTCTAACCCCACATTACTGCCTGTCTGCTCCCTCTCCCACTGAGCAGAGTGAGGGGACAGGCTGCTGGAAAGAAGAGGAGGAAGAGAAGGGAAAGAGAGAGACATAATTGACCTGAGCCGCTGAAAACGTCCAGTTCCTATAAATCCAAAAGCTAATGCACTTATTTCAAAATAAATGGCAAGAATGCTGCTGCCTTTGTCATTTTTCTGCATTTGTTTAATGTGTAATGTGTCCAGTTTGAGGTTGTCTATGGTTGTCCATCAGATAATGCATGGTCTAAAAACAATAGACTTTGCAGGACATGAACCAGTGCAGTCTCGCTTCTCTGACTTTGTCTCCCAGTTGTCCAGCTTGAGTTGTCCCCCTCAAATACTCATTCCTAATCCTGTGCATCCTCGGCGACTGATCCAAATCTCAGCATCTGCCCTAGCAGATGATGAAGCAGAACCAAACGGAACCAAAAAGTGTCCAAAAGAACATGGTAGCACGCTTACACCCTCCAGTGAACATGCATTATCACTCATTACTCAGGGGACAAACATATTTTCATTGCTTTAAAGGGACAAACCGTGCTGCCCATGTTGTCCTGTATAACCTACGTAGACATCCGGCAGGATGTCAAAACATTTTTATTGTATCTTTCATGCAAATCCAGCAGGAAGCTTTATCTCAGAAATTCATCTAGAAATACTTTCTTAGGTCAATTTACACATAAAGAGAACCTTAGAAAACACAGGGAAAGCTAAGAAGAAAATTCAACGAGAAACAATGAGAGAAAAGTGCACGTGAAAGCTTGGCTGCTGCAACAATGCCTTGAAAATCATCTGCTTTATGAGAACAAACACGCTTCATTACAAAGAGAGGATAATTAGTTCTGTTTTAGTTTGAGGGCAGGTTAGGAAATGGGCAACAGAAAGTATCCATTACACACCCAAGAATGAAGTGCTGTTTTGGCTGCACAGTAAGTATTTAGTCGTCGCTTTGAAAAGAAGCTGTTAGTGCAGCCAACAAGATTTCATCTCTATTTGGACACGCACTGTTTGGAGGTGGACAGAAAAGGGACAGAAGGACCGACAGAGGACACTAACACAGCAGGCACTGTTAGCTGCGTCGAGTGGTTCACATTGAGGGCGTTTAGTGGAGACCAAGATCCCACCTTCGCAAATAATCTTCTAGGAATCGTTTTATTATTTTGTCCTGGAGCAAAAATGAAGGTCTCCAGCTCACACCACTCTGGCTCCTCGCAATCTTTCATTTCCCATTGTGGTAACCAGGGTCAGTAGAAGGTGTGGTAGGTCAGTGTGCCGTCCGTGCAGCTCTAAAGTGCTTTCAGTTTGATTTACATCTCACATTCATTAAATGGAGGACCGGAAATGTATTGCTCATCCACATTTTTCCTGCCCGTCCAGGGGATTGAACCCCTTTGGTCTTTAGAGGACCTTTAGAGGACCATTAGAGGACCTTGAGGTTGCAAAGAGCAATGTGACCCTGATTAGAACATGTGTTTGGATCAAGAATGATGTTCTGATCCTTCTCTGTCCTTCTTTCACTCATTCTTCTCTTCTTCTCCAGCTCCACCCACTCCCATCGCCCCTCCTGAGCTGCTGGCAGTTGGTGCCACCTACCTGTGGATCAAGCCAAACGCTAACTCCATCATCGGCGATGGGCCGATCATCCTCAAAGAGGTGGAGTACCGGACGACCACGGGAAACTGGGCAGAGACACACATCGTGGACGCCCCTACTTACAAACTGTGGCACCTGGACCCAGACGTGGAGTATGAGATTAAGGTTCTGTTGACTCGTCCCGGCGAGGGAGGCACTGGTCCTCCAGGACCGCCGCTCATTACACGTACCAAATGTGCTGGTGAGTAACCTTTCAGCTGTTACAAGCATGTGGGGACAGAATGAGGAGAAGTTTAGGGACTGGGAGATGTTTTGGAGAAAGAGAAATCTATGACATTTACTTGTTTTTTCACTATTAATTCTCAGCCAGTGCTGCAAAATAGGCTGGGTTCTATATTGTCATGCCAGCACTGATATCCATCCGTCTTCAGTTGTCATGGGAATGTAGTTGTGTAATTTTAAGTAATTTTAAGTAATCCAAGTAATTCAAATGGCTCTGCAGGTTACTAGAGATTGGAATATCTGTCCAAAGCCAGCAGCACCTACTGATGCCACGTTTGGCAGCTTCAGATGTTGTTTTCCAAATTTTTGAGTTGGGTTCAAGTTCCAGGCTGGGGTTCTCATGGTTCACGTCCCTCTTTTAACAGATTTTATTCCGCATTTGCCTCTGATTTGCCTGTTCTCAATGCTTTCATTACCTTAAGCCAGTTTTAAGCTCCACACATTTCATTCATGTGAGAAAAACGATTGAGGAAAGTACAGATTAGTGCAGCCAAAGACATGTAATAGTTTTTAAACTTATTTTGTTTTGTTCTTGACATGTTATTAATGGGCTTTGAGATTAAACTGCAGTGAGCTAAGGTGAAAACTAGAAAATGAATACACTTAGAGCACAGACAGCTAGTAATCTTGTGTTCCTATATTTTTTACTGCGATGCATGAATGTTGTTCGCTTATCAGGTTTATTTGGCACTTTCAGGTCAGATTTTTTCCGATATT
This sequence comes from Hepsetus odoe, assembly GCA_017165825.1. Lineage (NCBI taxonomy): Eukaryota > Metazoa > Chordata > Actinopteri > Characiformes > Hepsetidae > Hepsetus > Hepsetus odoe. The sequence continues at coordinate 8,966 of JABMDN010019653.1, forward strand.
AACAGAATATTGTATCATCAAAACAAATTTCTATCTCACTTAAAGCTCACTTATTCCCCGGCTGTCAGTAGTGACTGGTTGGAGGGCCTATAAAGAAGCCACTCATTTATTTTAAGTCATCTTTGTTGGGAAAATCGTGGGACATATGTATTTTATACATTTTGCATTAAAACAGATTCATTAAACTGCAGTTGAAGTGAAAGTGACTACCCTTGTCATTGTGAAACCCAGCACAGCACAACACAATGAGATTCAACCTCTGCGTTTCACCCATACACACACGTGCAGCAGGGGGCAGCTATTGAAAGAGCCCGGTGAGCAGTGACAGGGACAGTACCTTGCTCAAGGGTACCTCAGGGCAACCTACCGTTGGGGAATCAAACCCACAATCTTCCGATCTGGGGCAGCTCCCTAACCACTAGGCCACCGCCTCCCTTAAAAGTAGGAGAGCTTTTCTTTCTCCAATAAATTGATCATTTCCGTACAAGGTTTTGTTCAGACACTGTTATATTGATTGACTTATATTGATATTGAGTTCAGATTTTAGAGAATATTTATGCATTTTTGCAACTTTAAGAAGTAGCTAATCATTATTCTTCTGTATCAAAAAGCTATTCATCCTTGATACTTTGATACTGTCAGTTTTGCTCAAACTGACAGATTGTAATACTCTACAGGAACTGTAGGGGGCGATACAGCTTCCATTTAAAGGACTTAAATACTCTAGAATACTTTAATACTTGAATATAATGTTCATACGAACCACATGGTCATTTTGACAGACTGTAGGTGATTGAAATAGTAGAGGATCCTCAGATTTGCACCATGAAGAGATGTTACATGTTAATTTTAGAAATATATGCCTGTTGCTTCACAATTGCGCTAATAAGGCTCCAGTGTTTTACATTAAAAATCTGCTTTTTTGAGTTTGAGTGAAGAAGCAGAGGAGATTTTTGGTGGTTTTTAATGAGCCCAGTTTTGACAGGCGGTCAGCGAGAAGCCTCTCCTGTATCTTGACTTTCTTACATCTCTTCAATCGTTGCCCTGCGGGCTTTGTGATACTACAGTGAGAAGGCTTTCCCTTCCATCTGTCTTTTGTCCAAGCCTTTACAGTGTCCCTGGGCAGGACGCTCGCAGCAATAAAAGCAGGAACAGTGGTTGGGGGACTGGTCAAGGACACAGCACAGTGAATATGGTGTTGTTGGGAGATTTAATAGAGAGGACAGGCTGGAGACTCACAAAGACCGAATCTGAGCTTGAATCAGCTCAGCTTACAAACCGTGAACCTTCATTTTACGAGGAGTTGGAGTGAAAGAATCCTGAAAGATCTACTGAATTAATGTCCGTGTCTGTGCTCCTACAACTTTTATTTCAGTTTTTGTTTTCTTTCAGCTTTCCCTCCAAATTGAATTTCGAAATTCAGGTTAGTGAGATCTGAGACAGTGAGAAGGCCCGTGTTTGATTCCTCAGGTGGGACGGTCCCGGTCCTTTCTGTGTGGGGTGGACATGTCGTCCTGGTGTCTGTGTGTGTTTCCTCTGGGATCTCTGGATTCCTCCCACCTGGACCAAAGACCTGCAGGTGGACTGGAGATGCTGAATTGTCCTCTTGGTGTGTGTGTGTTTGTCTGTACGTCTGCCCTGTAATGGACTGGTGACCTGTCCAGAGTGTGTCCCTGCTTTTTGCTCTGTGAGAGCTGGGATAGGCTCCAGAAGACCCTAATTGGGACAAGTGGCTCAGAAAATGAGTGAGAGGGAGAGAAAGAGAGAGAGGCAGTCTTTGCCAAAATGTTCGCCTCAGCCAAACAAAACTGATGAAATCTTTAGATTAAATGAAGAGGTTAGAATATTATATTTTTCATATAATATTATATTATAATATACTATATACTATAATATAATTTTTTCACAAAATTCTGTGGAAACTTTTGGCCAAAGGTTTTAATAAGTATGCCACCATGATTGAGGTGCTCCATCACATCCCTAGCAACCACCTGAAACACCATGGTCCCACCAAATACAATAAAACTACCGTAAGGAGTAGAAAGTGTATTTGTCTGTGTTTAAATGTATTAATAAGAGAGAAAAACGATCAGACAGATGAAGTTACTGATACTCCAGAAGGGCAGAAGCTTCAAAACCCGTCTAAAGTAACAAAGTAACAACGTATTTGTACCGTAACTCTCCACCACTACTGCTTTTTTCACAATTAAGCCTAAAGTTGATTAGTATATGGATCATGAGATTAATTAAATGACCTTTTGATGCTAAATGTCATTTTCTTTAATGGCTTAGTGTTGAAATAATGAGTAGTGAGGTTTCTCAGCAGCTTCTCCATGAAGTCCAGTCGGTTAGGAGCACGTTGTAAACCATCGCGAAGGTCAGTGAGTATAAAGTTTAAGGAGAAACCTCACCGTTACCGTGTCGTCCTGCAGTGAGGACAAAGCAACAGAGAGAAAGAGAGGAGGAGCTTTCTGCTGATTCTGCACATTCTCCTCTGTTTGTCCTTCTGAACGGCAGGAGAAGTCAAAAGATAAAAGACAGAATCTCGGAGATCCTGCATGTACAGTAAGATAAGATCCGTCCTGCTCGTAAGAAAGTCATCTGGAGGAAAGAGGGCACAAATCAGGGCTAATGATGATTGAGACAGGGAAGATTGAGACAGGGAGGAGAGAGAGAGAGAGAGAGAGAGAGAGAGAGAGAGAGGGAGAGGTGGCAGTAATTTTAGGGTGTAATTATAAACGCAGCAGGGCAGCCTGCAGGGATGGAAGAAGAAGACAGAGACACACTTGATTTGATATAGTGACAGATAATGAGAGAGAGAGAGAGAGAGAGAGAGAGAGAGAGAGATAGAGAGAGAGAGCATGCAGATGAGTGAACCACAGGAAGTGAGTGTGATCCAGGTGAAGGAGCTGTGTGTGTGTGTGTGTGTGTGTGTGTGTGTGTGTGTTTGATCCAGGTGAGGGTTATGATGAAGGAGCTTCACTCTGCCACTGATGGCACAGCGGGGTAGAGATGCTGATCAGAATATGCTCCCTCTCCCTCCTCCCTCCATCACACTCTTGTTCTTTTTCAAAGTTTCTTCTCCAGAGATGCCCAGACACACACACACACACACACACACACACGCACACGCACACGCGCACACACACACACACACACACACACACACACACACACACACACA
>JABMDN010019660.1:0-14445 GCA_017165825.1 Hepsetus odoe
TATGTGCAAACCCTATAGGCAGATTTCCCAATTTTATTTTCATGTTTTTCAATAAAATGAAATTCCTGTCATTGAAAGTGAAAAAGTGAAAGTGACAACCCATTTCATTGCGAGGTCACAGCACAGCAAGCGTGAACCACAACGAAATTGGACCTCTGCTTTTAACCCATGCACACAAACACCGTGCAGCAGTGGGCAGCTATTGAAAGCACCCGGGGAGCAGTGACAGGGACCCTACCTTGCTCAAGGGTACCTCAGGGCAACCTACTTATGAGGGAATCGAGCCCACAATCTTCCAATGCGGGGCAACTCCCTAACCACTAGGCCACCGCTGCAAACCAAAAACACACTGTGTAATGAATTTATCCTCTGCATTTTACCCACTTTGCTTAATCACTGGTAGTAAACACAAAGGAGGAAATGTGACCTGCACCTGGGGGCAGTTGTGGAGTTAAGTGTCTTGACCAGTGCTACTTAGGCCTCATAAACTGAAGGTCATGGGCTCGAGTCGCAGTCCAGTCCCTGGATTACTGCTCCCAGGATTCCCAGACCAATAGGATACCCTTGAGCAAGGTGAAAGTGAAAATGACAACCCTTGTCATTGCAAGGTCACAGCACAGCAGACAGTGAACCACAATGAAATTGGACCTCTGCATTTAACCCATGCACACTCAAACACCATGCAGCAGTGGGCAGCTATTGAAAGCACCCAGAGAGCAGTGACAGGGACGGTACCTTGCTCAAGGGTACCTCAGGGCATCCCACTGGGGAGGGGATCAAACCCACAATCTTCTGATCCAGGGGCCAACTCCCTAACCACTAGGCCACCGCTGCCTAAGGTAGCACCCCAAGGTATCACCCCAATCCATGCTCCCTTGCAAGTGAATATGGCTGCCCCCTGCTGCAAGGTGTACATGGGTGAAAAGCAGAGATTACATGTGTTGCACTGTGTGCTGCACGGTGTGCTTACTATTGCAAATATGAATGGGCTCAACGCTGATCCTTGATGGAATCCAACCTCTACCTTAAAAGCATCCTTCACTTCTGCTGTCGCACTGCCCTCATACATATCCTGAAATACTCTCACTTCTTACTTACTTCTCTTGTTTCCCATTATCTACTTCCCCAGCGGAACTGACCACAAAGCTTCTCCCAGCTACTCCCAGGCCTGGGAACCTATTTTGCATCGGGGCATGAATGGCATAATTAACAATGGTTCAGTGTGGAGTGTTGTATCAGGTAAATATTGTTAATATAGCAAATTTGATCAAACTTACCAGTGTGATCTGAACTATAGTAGCAGTATATCTCCTGGAGGGGTGCAACACTTTATTTAAAACTTACAGACGCTACACTTATTTTTAATTTGCAAAACCCACTTATGATATATATTGAAAATGGGAGTGTTTCCCATCTTAATTTCTAGCCTAGCAATCCCAAACACAGATAAATGTGGAGGGTTAAGTCTAGAAAGGCATCCTTAGTAAAACATTTGTCAGATCAACATCCAGGACAATGAAACAGATATGAAGACAGTGCAGGTTATAGAGTGAACTGTTTGTTTTAAAAATGTTTTAACAACTTTAACAATGTTAGACTTTTTATTGCATCACATTCATTTTCCAAGAAAATAATTTGACCCTGTAAAAAGTTCTGCATTAATTGGTTTAATTAAAGAAGGACTTCATACAGAGAGTCTATAATTGTACAGATGAGCATACCCACGTTTATATATTTTCAAGCATAAACTGCAAAACCATACAGGCGTGTGTGTTTGTGTGCATATAACATCATCTGCAATATGAATTTCCTCATTTTATTTCATGTCTGAAATTGCACTGGCTTGAGTGCTTGAATAGATTTCTACACCATTGTTATTTAAGAGACAGGCATAGATCACTCCAACACAGGCTTGAAAAAGCACACACAAGCAGCAAGGTTTACTTTAGTATTCCTCTATATTTTTGTCATACATTTACATTTACAGCATTCTAATTACAGGCACAGTTCCCCTGGAGCAATTCAGGGTTAAGGGTCTTGCGCATGGACCCAGTGGTGGTAGTGCCAGAGGTGGGATTTGAACCTGAGACCTCTTTGAGCCATAGGCAAGTACCCTACCACTAGACCACCCACACCCATACAAGCTTTCTAATAAACCACCAGTTGTGTGTGTTTGTGTCATTAGCTCTGATCTCTCTGTTGAACAGATGTGTAATTGGTGTGTCTATCGTGTGAGCTGCTACAGGTTAATCACAGGTTAAATACAGTGCCTTGCAAAGGTATTCACCCCCTTGGCTTTTTACCTATTTTGTTACATTCCAACCTGTAATTTAAATGATTTTTAATCTTATTTTATGTGATGGATCTGCACAAAATAGTCTAAATTGTTGAAATGAAATGAGAAAAAAATATTTAAAAGATAATGAAAAAAAAAACCCCAAAAAATAAGAAAATTGGCACATGCATATGTATTCACCCCTTTGCCATGAAGCTCCTAAAAAGTCCTGGTGCAACCAATTACCTTCAAAAGTCACATTATTAGTGAAATCCACTTGTGTGCAATCTAAGTGTCACATGATCTGTCAGTATAAACACACCTTTTCTGAAAGGCCCCAGAGGCTGCAACACCACTAAGCAAGAGGCATCACATCAGGCCAAGGAGCTCTCCAAACAAGTCAGGGACAAAGTTGTTGAAAAGTACAAGTCAGGTTTGGGTTATAAAAAAATATCAAAATCTTTGATGATCCCCTGGAGCACCATCAAGTCTTTCATCTTCAAATGGAAAGAACATGGGTCCACAACAAACCTGCCAAGAGAGGACCACCCACCAAAACTCACAGACCAAGCAAGGAAGGCATTAATCAGAGAGGCACAGAGACCAAAAGAAACCCTGAAGGAGTTGCAGAGTTCCCCAGCAGAGACTGGAGTAACTGTCCATAGGACCACAATAAGCCGTACACTCTATAAAGCTGGGCTTTATGGAAGAGTGGTCAGAAAAAATCCATTAATTAATGTTAAAAATAAGAAGGCATGTTTAGAGTTTGCTAAAAGGCATGTGGGCGACTCCCCAAATGTATGGAGGAAGGTGTTCTGAACAGATTGAACTGTTCAGCCACCAAGGAAAATTCAATGTCTGGTGCAAACCCAACACTTATTTGAAGGTGTATGTTTCTGTTATGTACTATCAGAATAAAAAGGAGAAAGACCAAGGAGACTCCCATGTTGTCCAAAATCACACAACACAAAAGTTCACCTGGTCATATAGGCATATTCACCGGGGCAGCGGTGGCCTAGCGGTTAGGGCGTTAGCCGCATGATCGGAGGATCGGGGGTTCAAACCCCTTCCCAAAAGGTTGCCCTGAGGTACTCTTGAGCAAGGCACCGTCCCCATCACTGCTCCCCGGGCGCTTTCAATAGCTGCCCACTGCTGCACGGGTTTGAGTGTGCATGGGTAAAATGCAGAGGTCCAATTTCGTTGTGGTTCATGTGTGCTGTGCTGTGACCTCGCAATGACAAGGGTAGTCACTTTCACTTTTCACTTTTTTTTCACTTTCATTCTGTAAATGAAATAGTGCAAACTCTCAAACAATCCATTTTAATTCCAGGTTGTGAGTCAACAAAACATGAAAAATGCCAAGAGGGGTGAATAAGGCACTGTAGATGTGTGCACAAATTTCTATCTTACTGAGAAATTCAAATTGAAAATTGAACCACAGCTCATCAGTACAGTGGTGACGGCAGCAGCTTGAAGCAGGGGTGTCTGAGCACTATCGTTAGCTTTGTTTGTAGGAGGTGTGTCACTGATATCACGCTGAAGGTCTTGCCTTTGATTGCACAGAGACGTCTCTCACACAGAAAGCGCAGAGAGGTTAGATTGTGCTTTTCTCTGCAATCCTGTTCAAGAACACAGCGTCCTGTCAGTCTGTGCAGGACTGGAGACACGACTTTCTCTCTCACAGTGACAGAGTCATAAATGAACGTGGCAGAAAGGAGCGAGTACGTCCTGTCCTCTCTTTCCCATTATATTTCCATCTCTCTCCATCTTTTTCACATCTATCTTTCTTCATTACTTTTTCTCCTAACTTGTTCTCTAACTCTTTTCCTTCTCTTCATCAATCTCACTTTCCATCTTGCTCCCATGTTATTCTGTCTATTATGGTTCTCTTTCTCTCCCTTTCTTAGTCTATCTAGCTTACTTACTCCATATGCCTCTATACCTCTTTTCTTTTTTTCCTCACTTTTGTCGCTCCTGTTCAAGTTCTGATTCTTTTAACTCTTCTATTGTGAGTAATAGTTTCATATTTTAGCACGTCTTCTTAACCCGAGGGTCACGACCCGTGTGCCTGTGTTACTGCAGGCAGTGATGCTACAGAGTCAGTGCTGCTCATCAAACTCAGAGGATCATTTGGGCTTGAAAGCACTGCTGAATGGCGCCACCTAAAGGCCACTACAGGCAGGTGAATGTCAGTCTTTTCAAGGTGTCTAACAGCAGTTTTCTGATGACTGTCTGAGATTATTTTCTCTAATTCTCACTGAGAGTCATTTGTCTTAAGATTTTTACAAGGTCATTTGTGCTCTCTGATGCACAAAAGGAAATTTAAGGAAATTTAAAACTAAGGAATAGGACAATATGGACAAAAACAGTAGTGTATTGTGATCAATCTACTACGTGCTGCAATTGGGACAACTTTCAGTTTGTTAGTTAATTAATTCAGTTTGCCATTAACTTTCCTAGAATTAAAATATTGTTAAAGTTTCTTTTTGTTACAGTGTGACTCCAAACACAGACATACACACTGGGTTGGGACCCCAGAGCGAGGCCCTGTAGCGAATTGATCCTCTTTACTGCGTCTCACTCACTAGTCTGGTCTGACTCCCCCTGGCGGCCGGGCGGGAACGGGCTCTTACACTGTTCCCATCCATACAGTCCGTATGTCGCAACCAAGCAGCAAAAGCAGCACATTTTCAAATCCTAGTTTTCATGATGTCACAAATCAACACATTTATACTCCAGTTTGCTGTACACTAGTTCTATTCAGCGTTTCACCACCTTGCTTTTGAATCAGCTGCAGTACAGATCAGCCAATCAGGAAAGTTTTTGATGGCAGTCTGGTGAAAACTCCTTCTCCAGCTGCTTTAGGAAGCACATTTAGTGAATATGATGCTGAATCATGTTTCTTCAGACTGCTGAAACTTTAAACTTGACTGTGAGTAAAATGATAAAAAAATAACATCAACACCTAAATTTAACTTATTATAACCATCTTTGTCACTGCCAACACCCTCCTCCTTCTCCTCCTCATCTATTATCATCAGTTAGTGAAATCAGTGAAATAAGATTCAATTACCTATTATTCAATTAATTTATTAATTAAAAGATGTATTTAAGTTCAGCCTCTCAGAGAAAAGCTACTGACACATGTTCAATTCAATTCAATTTATTCTTGTATAGCGCCTTTTACAACAAAGTTGCCCCAAGGCACTTTACATTGATGGTCGATGATGGAACAGGTTACAGTAATAGATGTTTAAGATGTTTAAGCCGGACTGACTAAAACTGTATGTTGTGACATCCTGCATCACCTTTTGGTGTGTCTGCAAACCCTTTGGTGTACCTTTGGCATTAATGGCTTTACATGCTCTCATTTATCTTTTAATTGTTTAAAGTATCCATATAACAATTTATATAAAAGTCTGAAAATCATGAAGTTAGATACCCGTGTTGCATTACATCAATTTTGTGATTCATCAGGAGGGAGAGGAGCCTTTATAAAACAGATATGAGTATGTGTTTTAATTTGTGTTTGACCAAATATGTGCTGTCTAGGGGTTTCTGATGACCCGTCTCAGTCCTAAAAATCTAATGCGATTAGTGAAGATTACACTCAGAAAGCAGTTTCAAGAGTTCATAAAGCCTTACTGTTCCTGACCACCAGGAGGTGAGAACAGCACATCAATCCCATTGAACTGAAAAATGGATGAACCTTTACATGACAAGCTGTAAGAGTTTAGCCTCTCTGAGAAAAGCTGGTAAAGTTACATGCATTTTGTGCAAATTTGTGACATCCCACATAATCCCATCCAATTGTATACCTTTGATCACCAAATTCAGTTTCTGAACTGGTGGAGAAAGAATCATTCACTTCAGTTTATTTCCAAATGAACTTTCATCTGTGGCTCAAAATTGTTCAGAAATTGGGCCACATTTCCGTAGCTTTGGGAGTTTCCAACTGTGCTGTTGGGCTGTGTGCTGTTCGTCAGTCTTGGAATTGTGTAGAAAAGTGATCCTCTCTTGGAAGGCTGATGTGATTGCTCCCATTTACTGAGTGGCAAAAAAAACAAAATGTCAGTGTTGATTCATTTGAAACATTACAGTTCATTTGAGAGTCACCAAGTGCAGAATAAAAATATATTTAATCCAAACAAACTACCCTTTTGGACATGTAGGGTCAGTCTTAGAGACAAAGCTTAGTGTTGGACTTGTTCCTTTTAATAGAGAATCACCTTTAAATCTTCCCTGTGATGGGTTGGCAACCTGTGCAGGGCGTGTCCCCCGTCCTCGCCCTGTGTGAGCTGGGAAGGACTCCAGCACTCCCCCGCGACCCCGCTTGTACAAGCGGCAGAAAATGACTGACTGACCTTTAAATCTCTTTGTAGGACAAGGCTTAATCAGTGACTAAATAATTATCACATTATATATAAAGGACTGACAAAGTTGTTACAGGAGGAATGGTGCTTGAGTTTAATTAAGAATAACACATCAGCAACGGTCAATCCCGTCAGTCAGTCAGTCATTTTCTGCCACTTTGTCCCAAACGGGGTCGCGGGGGAGTGCTGGAGTCCATCCCAGCTCACACAGGGTGAAGGACATATAATAATGGGATCATCAAAGCGCTTTACAACATCACCATTTTTTTTTAATCAGCTTGCCTATTTTGTTACCCCCAATGTTTAAAAAATTTAAACTTGTATGAAATGTCATTCTGTGCTTACCGGTAAGACTGTAGGTTCTGGTATGATTGCCAGCTGGGAGGTCTTCAGTTGGTTAATCCATATATAGAATTAATTCTCTCAGAATACTGTCTGTTCTGAACAGCATCACTTCTTCTTCCTGGTCTTTGCTTAAGATGACAAGATAATAAATGGAGTTAACTTTCTTAGAAAGAAGAAACATCTGAACACATTTCATGTACTTTCTAATCATTTTCAGAACAGGTTTATTTCTTTAGATACTTTAGTTTTCATGATTTTTATTCATCATTATCTCAGGACCAGTTTCAAAATAGGTGGACAATAACAAGCACAGAGGAAGATCCTTTGATTTATTTAACAGTGCAGATCACACACAACGCACTTAATATGTTAACAAAAAAGAAGTATAGTCATAAAATACATTAATGTAAATGTATTGTAAAAAAAAAAGTGTAAGAATTATATTAAAATGGTGAACAACTGGTAGAAATATCCTTCAAAGAGCCTGTAACTTTTATACTTTGAGTACAATCCAGAGCCTGCACTTATTACTTTTACTGAGTACTGTTTTACTAAAAGTGGAAGTACCTTGTTAAAGAAATTAAGGCAATTCTACTTTTACCAGAGTTGTTTCTGCACAACTTCAACAACTGCAACAATTTTAACTTCAGAAAACAATGTGTAGTTTTTGCCACCTCTGCAAAACTGAAGCATCAACAGTAATGTATTTAATCAAGTAAAGAACTAGTTGTTACATTTACTGTAGGTTTTAAAAAAAGGACATGTGTCCCTGTGGAACCTGATGAGTTTCCCAAACAGATGTGGGAGGGATAGCGAAATTCCCTTAAAGTAATGCCATGAAGGAACAGTTTGGTTCCCTAAAGCAGTGATTTTCAAACTTTCAAAAGACCCCACGCAATCCATATTTGTACTTCTGACACATATGGATTTAATATTAGTCATTGTATCACCATGTTTCTACATTTCTTGAATCCCCCTGTAAGATTTCTCAATGCTAGTGACAGTAAAGCTACAATTTAGTTTAGTTTATTTAATTTAGGAGAATAATGGTTTTAATAAATATTGATTAGTCTATTGATTAGATTTTTTTTAAATATAGGAAGGTGGCCCTCAATGAAGGTAACTTATTAATGTGAGCATTAGTAGGCTACTGACTTGTCATGTTTTTAAAGAAATGCTACATTTAAGCTGTTATAGTATAAGAGAAACCAATGTGAGCAACTGAGAAGCCTATGTGATAAAAGCAACACTAGTAAAGTGGTTTCAGTCATCACAGAAACTGTTGTGGTGGGAGAGTAAACTTATTCAGCCCACATTGATCTATAAAATCAATCCCCAGCATTTAACTGCAGGTTTCGGGCAGATGAAGCTGATGGTAGTGAACTCTCACCAAGAAAACACACAGTGTAAGGGAAGCTCTTGAAACAGACCACTTCTCTGCAGGATAGTCTCAGTCTTAGTTTGAGTTTTGGTTAGTATATTTAATCTAAAACTATTGTACCAATTTGTCTAATTATTTTTTCCGCAGTTGGCTCCCGGGCCGTAGTTTGGACACCCCTGGTATAGAAGACCACTTCTGATTGGGCCGTCACTTTTTATTATTGATATATTTTATTAAACTTCCATTTAAATATATAGGTAAAGAAAGAACTCACAAACTCCTCCCCTGTCTCCATGTTTCTTTTTTTCCGTTTCCTGTAACAGAAATTGCAAACTATGTTCATGTATTTGCAGTGGAGCCTAAATTGGCCAAACGATTGCCCATCGTTTAAGGTTTTGATCAGCACACTGCAACAAAGGCAGCTCAAACAAAAAAGGACAAAAGAGTTTGTTCTGTGATATGTGTAACGGTGGTGGGGTGCGTGTAAGATGTCAGTGCGGAGCCAGGAGTCAGGAACATAACTTTATTATGTTAGTAACTAAAACAAGATACAAGGAACTGCAGTTGTGACCAAAACAAGATACAAGCATGTATCAAAACCAACATTAATGTAAGGCTTCACCTTGTGAATGAGCCACGCTCTGTTCTGACTCATTGGGGCTTAAATAGCAGCCCCAATGTAGCACACCTGTGCCTTCATGAGCTCAGGTGTGCACAGTCAGAACAGAGCACCCTCTACCGTGACCAAAACATACCCAAACCATGACATACTGTGACAATATGAAGTGGAACATGTGTTTAACTAATAGTATAAAATATGGTGATTCTTCACAGATGATCATTCACTAGTTTTGAAGCAGTAAAATCCATTCAAATAGATTCTAATAATTTTGAATTGTGCCATTGAATAGAAGCTGTTAAGATTAAGTGTGATCTCTTTATAGTTCAGCGTTTCATGTGTAAAGAACACCTCAAAACAAAAATCTTGGGCTTACTTTAAATAAAATGTAAGTGAAACATTATATACAAAAAAAACACACAAAATATCTTAAAAGTGTGAGCACTACAAGTGTACCCTTCAGTAGATGTTAATTTTGCAAAAAGGTGTGAGAATGTTTCTAAAAAAGTTTTTAAAGTTTAAAGAACCTCCACATTTAAAGGTTCTTAAAGGAACACCTTAACTGACACTCCAGGATCCAAAAGTGACTCCTTTTAAAAACTTTGTTAAAGTGTAAATGTTTACAGATTTATTTTGATGATAAAATATCACTTTTTCTCCTCTACAGTATGAAAGAGTGTGTTCTGTGGGCAGTTTATCTGAAGCTGCTGTGCAGGTCACTCACCTGTTAATCCACACAGAGCAGAAGATGATAGAACACAACACAGCAGCTCCTGTAACGGAGGGAACCATGTAGAGAAACACTGCTGTGGAGAGTTCGGCTTCACTTTCTGTGATCAGGAACAAAATCACATGAGAAGGTTATTGTTGTTAATAATGAAATCTGTTATATTAAAAATGGTATTTCATTTAATGTTGAGATTTCTAAAACAATAAAAAGACCTTTTATGGTCAAAATCCACTGCATGCCTGTTTGGAAACATGTATAGACTCCTGCGTCTGAAGGCTGTACATTCGAGATCTTTAGCTTCCATGGATGTTCGGGATCAACGTGCATCCTGCTTGATGTGTAGTTTGTTGAAGTTTGGTTAATAACAGGACTGTAGATAAAGAGACCGATCCCCTCCTTCCGCCAAAAAATATCAGGTAATTTCTGTTTCCTCGTTGAATTACAGTGAAAAACAACCGTTTCTCCCTGAGTTTTGTTAACTGGATAAATAATCTTTTTTTGAGGTAAATCTGTAGAATCTGCAACAAATAAATAAATAAATACAAATATAAATACATACATACTTACATGCACACGTTCATACATTTACATATACATGCATAAAAAGCCCTCATTGATATGAAAGTGAAAAAACACGGGACTTGTTGAATCTATAACGCTAGACTTTGCTGTTGACGTCTTATTACATTACAGGATGTATGGCAACAACATCTTCATATGATTTGTATAATTTAAACAAAAACAGGAATCTAAAACCTGATGAAATAAAACCACAAAAAAAAGCAGCACCACTGTTTAGAACTTCTTCTACACTTTGTGAAAGTCCTTATTCTTTACTGAAACATTATTTCTGAATATTTCAAATTCAAGTTCCTAAATTCAAGTTTTAACTTTTCAGTTGATTGCAGTCAGGATGAAACATTTTTTGGGATTTGAGTAACATCATAATTTGCTGACTGTGCACTTTTAAATACATGAAAGCTGTGTCACCATGATGAGCAATAACAATACTTTAACTTCTCAAATCCTTTTAAATGTTCTTGTTTACGCAAAGCAAACATGTATATATTAGTTTGAAATCCAGCTCTGGGACGTGATGCAAAATACACTTAAATTGCATCCCAGAACTGGCTTTCAAACTAATATTAATGTGTGTGCTGTAAAAAAATCCAGCAAACCAACATGAGATGGATACCTCCAGAATTCAGAAGAACGATGATGACGATGATGATGCAAGGACCCAGATATAGAATCCTGGTCTGCACCTCCATAATGTTACACTCTGAAAAAGGGAGGAAACTAATAAAGATATCACACACAGACCTCACTCTGTGGCGTCTCTATGCAGAATGACAGTACCACGACGAGAGCTCCCCCTCCATGATATGACAGGCACACTTAATCAATCACAGAGTGACATCAACTCTACAGATGGAAGAAATTCTGTTTTTGTCACAAACTTGTGTTTTAAATAAAACTTTTACATATTTTTGTCACCCTGCCAGGACACATTTTATAAATGAATGAACCTCATGGCATCATGCTTTTGATCCTAGTTTAGATCTGTCTAGATTTTCAACTGCTACACATAACTGTCATTCGTCATTCTTCTATAAATAAATGAAAGTGTCTGTTTCATGTCTGTAGCGAGATCAGGTATCTGCTACTGAGGTTTTGGAAGATACACAGAGAAGGGAGAGGGAGGAAGTGGGTTTCTGAGAGCAGCACAGACCGCAATCCCTTAGAAAGGTGGTAAGAAAGTGACTCTACAAACGTGACAGAGAACACAAGACAAGACAACTACAGACATGAGACATTCATCTGACCAGAGACCAGCAGTATGTGCATGAACATGGGTGGAACGGAGCAGCAGTATTAGAGTTAGACTCATGTTTCCCATACTGTTAAAGAGAGAGGAAAAAGTATGTAGCTTATCAGATGAGTGCTGCTACTGTTAGTGTTACTTAAGTTCAGCATAAACAACCAAAGATTATCACAAAAAATGTTCTGTGTTCAAAAATGTTGCTTCTCAAACTCTCCTGAGACGCTCCTGATCTGAAGAACAGAGCAAGGTGGAAACGTTTAACACTTTGTAAGGTGAGATGTAGGTGTGATTGGTGAACATCCTCTTCATTGTTTTGAGGATGGTACAAAACATACACACACACACACACACACACACACACACTACTTCATGCACACCTCATGGAAAATATACATTGTCCGTTATCTGTAGCTCTCTGAGTTCCACTTTTCTAACGTTCAACACTGTCAAAGGTGAAGTAAACTAAATAAACTACCTGTGATGACTGAGATGTTATTAGCTCTACATCGACTACAGGCTGAAGCTCTGCCATGGATTAGAAAGTCTATCTGCTGTAGCCTGGTTTGTTTGTGAAACAGATAGTTAGCTAGTTCATGTCTAGCAGAGATATTCAACTAGAGAGTCTGATGTTAATCTCTGTTGTCTGGGGCCATTTACCAGTCTTAAAACAAACAGACACTTTAACCCTTTCACAGCTTTTTTATTTTTCAGCCCCGTGTCTGACACTCACACTGATCTGTGGTAGACCAGAGATCTGTCTATAAAGTGCAGTGTGTGTGAACAGCAGTCAAGAAAGTCTGATTCAAAATTCTAATTTTGAATTCAATCAATTTGTGATTGTTTACACAATTCAGCACCTTCATAATCATAGATACATTTACTTTTATCCACTTTAACAGACATTCTTATGCAGAATGACTTCCATTTCCTAATTTAAGGGACAGTCTTTGCTGTTTAGGGTTTCAGGAACCCAGTGGGGCAGCGGTGGCCTAGTGGTGAGGGAGTTGCCCCTGCATTGGAAGATTGTTTTCGATTCCCTCACAAGTAGGTTGCCCTGAGGTACCCTTGAGCAAGGTCCCCGTCACTGCTCCCCGGGAGCTTTCCATATCTGCCCACTGCTGCACGGTGTTTGAGTGTGCATGGGTTAAATACAGAGGTCCTGTACCACTTCTGTGCTGTGCTGTGACCTTGCAATGACGAGGGTTGTCATGTTCACTTTTTTTCACTACGCTAATAACAATAAACAATGTAGCCTGTGCAAATGCAAAGAAACATTTTAGATTTCTCATACATTTTTCTCCAATATTTTATATAATAGAATATAATATAGAATATAATATACTAGCTCATTAAGTAAATCATCAAGATAACAGAAAGAACTGCCTAGGATAACTGTCAAAAATCATTGTAATTGTTATTACAATTACAGCGGTGGTCTAGTGGTGAGGGAGTTGCCCTCGCATCAGAAGATTGTGGGTTCGATTCCCTCACCAGTAGGTTGCCCTGAGGTACCCTTCAGCAAGGTACCATCCCCGTCACTGCTCCCTGGGTGCTTGCATGGGTTAAATGCAGAGGTCCAATTTCGTTGTGGTTCACTGTGTGCTGTGCTGTGACCTCGCAATGACAAGGGTTGTCACTTTCACTTTTTTTTACTTTTCAGTGATGGTAGTGCTGGAGGTAGGATTTGAACCTGTCACATCTTGGTCCATAGGCAACAAGCACATTTTAAACATATACAGTAAATTATTACTGTAGAGCACAGTAGTAGAATAGTAGTATAAGCTGTAGATAGAATCATCATGACCAGTTATTAGTTACATTCTGCCACTCACATCTCTTTTATCCACAATCATGTTGGTTAGAATAATATCATTTATTACTTACATCAAAGTACATGCAATGATAACCTGAGTTTGATTTACAGTTTAAGGTTCATAATGCTAATAGCCTCTCAGTTATAAGAAATCCTTTCTAACACTTTTATGACACTGTACTAACACTGAAATTATGATGTTTTTTGCTTGTCCATGGTTTTGGGGCAGATAAGATTAATAGTTCAGTTTTAATGAACAACACTTTTCTCTTTTTTCCTTAATGTTATTATTTAGAATTAAACACTTATCACATGATGTTGCATGAGCAATGTGTCTCTACTGCAGAGTTGAATTGAAACTGAAACTACTGAGTTGATGGCCTCCAAAATGGGACGCGCGGAAGTCTGAATGGCTTTTAAAGTTAGTGCATGACCATTTCTAGTGCAAAACAAAAGAGGATATACTGATTACCTGTGCCTTAAAATAAACACCAGTCATTTATCCTTAAAATAGCACATGAAGAGCATTCAGTAGATCCAGCTGTTGAAAAACAAAATTTGACTAAAACTCCATCACTGTAAACAATCTTGTTGTCTGAATATACATGACATATTCTATGACAAATAAAGAAACCTCATTTATTACAACTGATCTTTTTGCAACTTTCTACATTAACTACCATTAAAACGTGATCATTTTAAACATGCAAACAATCTTCCTGAAAGATGAACAAAATTCCATTTCCAAATCAGATGTGCACCAGACTGCTTTACACAGGGTTGTTTTTACTGCAGGAGAGGAATGCTGGGAAGAAAGGTTGCTGGTACCTACAGCTCTTAATAGGAAGGGCTGTAGATATGCATAAAAACTTAATTAAAGTTCGTCCTGGTGTAGTCCTGTGAAAAATAAATATTCATGATATTCATGTGAAATCACAAAAACATTCTGACTTTCTAATAAGAAGTGATAATTCATGCTTAAGCCATTACAACAGTGAATAAAATGGCTGGAGAAGTGTGTGTGTGTGTGTGTGTGTGTGTGTGTGTGTGTGTGTGTGTGTGTGTGTGTGTGTGTGTGTGTGTG
>JABMDN010019661.1:0-10834 GCA_017165825.1 Hepsetus odoe
AGCTAAGGTCACCATGGTGAGATGGACACATTGGTCCACAGCCATTCTCAGGTTTCTTCAGAGATGCTCTGTTAGGTTCAGGTCCACACTCCGCAGCCTAAGACCCTGAGGCTTGCCCTCAAGATCGATCTACATTTTCCTGCAACCATCTTTAATCCTGACAAGTGTTCATAAAAAAACATCCACATGGCATAATACGGCCACCTCTGTGTCTGATTTTTAGAGGTGGTGATGTCCATAAAGTTGTTTCCCTCTTTTTTCCCTCTTGGTTTTTGCAGCCGAATCGTTCAATCGTTCAGTCGTTCAATCGTTACTTCCTCAGATCAAAGGATTCTGCCTTTCATGTTTAGGTGTACTTTTTGGCCAGCGCCACTAGGATGTCCTGTGGCCTTCTGTGAGAAATGGAATGAGTCTGCCCTTTCTACCATGTAGACTCTGCTGCTGGAGTTTTCTCAGTGAAGGTTGTCCTACAAGGTCTTCTGTCTCTATAAAGAAACCCTGGATCTCTTTAAGATTCAAGATCCACAGTTATAGAAGGACCACCATCAGTGAAATGTATCTCTAGAAAGTGTAAAGTAATGAGATAAAATGAAACAAAGCCAATACAATAATTAAACAAGGATAAAATAAAAATATAAATGTTAAAAATAGAGATTAGAGATTAAAGAGATTAGAATGTGTCTGTATGTAAACTCTACAGGATGATACTGCTAAATGTACGCATTACGATGAATAACACAGGAAGTGTAAAGTGGCCATGTGCGTGTGTGCAAATGTGCAATAAATGACAGTAACTTAGTGTTACACGTAAATACTAACGTGACAGGTTGTGCTTGACCTGGTTGTTCTGTTTGAAGACCCTCATGGCCGTGGGAAATCTTGAGTCCAGCTGTCCTGGTCATGAGGCTGTGGAATCGTTTGCCTGAGTGGGAGGAACAGGCCGTTTGCAGGGTGTGAGGAGTCCATAATGATTTTGTTGTTCTGGACCTGCAGTGTTGGTGTAAATGTCCTGCAGGAAGGACAGAACAGATCTGGTGCAGCTGAGCTGATCACTCTCTGCAGTGCTTGACGGTCCTGAAGAGAGCAGTTCCCAAACCAAGGAGTCATGCTCATGGTCAGAACATTTTAGATGGCAGCTGAGTAGAAGGTTTTTGGATCACAGGATCACAGCTATCTCAGGTGGTAGAGCCGCTGCCTCGCCTTACAGATCTGGGAGCTCAGGTGTGAGTGCCAGCTGGAGGTAGTTAGTCTGACACCAATTTGCTAGATTCTACACTTCCTCTAAGTATCACTACTTGACGATCACTACTGTGTTGTCAATAAACTTCATGATGGAGTTTTAGCTGCTGGAGGCCACACAGTCGTAGGTGTAGAGAGTGTAAAGCGAAGGACTCAACACACCCTTGAGGAGCTCCATTGCTGAGGGGGGTGGTGTTAGTGTTGGTTCCCTACTTGACTTTGAATCCCTGGGTACCCAGTTTGTGTGGAGAGTTAGCTCCAGCAAGACAACTGGTAGATGATGGAGGAGGTTCCTGTGCTCTTGGGCACTTTCAATGCTGCATTTCAATGATGCTATTTCTAATTCCCATTCATTTTTGGTGATTCCCCACCGGTAGGTTGCCCTGAGGTACCCTTGAGCAAGGTACCGTCCCCATCACTGCTCCCCGGGCGCTTTCAAAAGCTGCCCACTGCTGCACGGTGTTTGAGTGTGCATGGGTTAAATGCAGAGGTCCAATTTCGTTGTGGTTCACTGTCTGCTGTGCTGTGACCTCGCAATGACAAGGGTTGTCACTTTCACTTTTCACTTCACTTTTTTGACTCCTGCAGACAATTCTGTAGAAGGCCTATGGACAGATCACTCAAACTCTTGGTTTCAACTCTGAGTTACACAATCGTCTTTGAGACCTCAGACAGATTGTGTAACCGTCCATGCGTTACAGTGAACCACAACGCTTCCACTGCAATATGCGGCCCGAAATGCATATTCCTCATCCAGACAGCTGTGTACCGCGCTCAAGGGTACCTCAGGGTAACTTACTGCTCCGGTTCTTGAACCAATGATCTTCCAGTCGTGGGGACAAGCAGAGTTGTCAAATAATCTCAAGTACCACTGATAACAGTACATTACAACAGACATGTTTATTGCCTCTCTTTAATTTTCCGAGGCCTTTGACATGGCGCAAAGGAAGCCTCTTGAGAACGTTTTTTGGCTCAAAAGCTGTCCTAGACATAGTGAACATCCTGAGATCTCAGGAGAACTCAAGGCAAAAAGCATACTGGTGCTAAGGGGGCCTGATGTTACCATGACATACTTTTCTTCTTTTGAATCCTGATTTAAGGCTGTATGACAACATGAAGGTGAAAAGTGAAAGTGATAGTTACTGTTCTTGTCATTGTGAAACACAGCACGGCACAAAGTGAACCACAACAAAATTACACCTCTGCTTTTCACCCACACACACCATGCAGCGGGGGGCAGCTACTGAAAGTGTCCAGGGGAGCAGTGATGGGGATGGTACCTTGCTCAAAGGTACCTCAGAGCAACCTTCTGATGTCCTGGGGCCTCGTCCCTAAACCCCAGGCCACAGCTGCCCAAATGGGACTTTCTAGGCCAATTGTCCTGTGATCCACCAGGTGAACACACCGTTTCTGTCTCTAACTCTCCGTTGTTGCATCCACATCATACTTCAAGTCTCTTGGATGTATTCTGTCTGAAGATGTAATTTTCAAATGGACATCAAAAAATATATTAATTAGGCCTCATCATCTTTAGCCCACTTGAGACTTTAACATAAAAAGCCCCAGTATGTGTTGCAAGTGACCTGGCAGGACTGTGGCTCATTTTGGAGATTCTGACAGGAACCCAACAGCAAAGATCTACAAACTTTAACCGTCCAGCACCAAATAAAATGGGTTGGTTCCTTTATCAGGATGCCAGAGGACCGTATTTCTAGATAAACTCCTCGACGACTGCTGGTGGTCAGAGAACACTTAGCGTGCCTGCAACAAACAAAGCATGGGGTGCTTTTATCAGGGGTATGGGTGGTCTAGTGGTAAGATTTTTACCTCTGATGTTGCAGGTTCAGCTCTCACCTCCAGCACTACCACCATTGGGTTCCTGAGCAAGACCCCAAACCCCAAGTTGCTCCAAGGGGGACTGTCCCTGTAGTTAATAAATGGAAGTCACTCTGGATAAGAGTGTCAGCTAAATGCTGTAAACATAAATGTTCTTGATGCGTTCATATTTGAATGTTGAATCTATTGGGGACCATCGGTCAGTGGCAAAATTTCAACAGTGACACACACACACAAAAAAAACACTTCTCCTTCTAGCTTCTCCTCTCAGAAACATTATTCATAACACTTTTCTCTGACCTTCAGTAAATGTTCAATTTATCTTTTTCCAGTCCATCTTTCCCTCCAGATTGCTGAGCAACCATATCCAGCAACAATGGAACAGTACTGGGGACAGTACCTTGCTAGAGAGTACTGCAGAAAAATGTACTTGTCCAGGACTTGATCCTGTAATCTTCTTATCATACAGACAAGCACCAACACACCAGGCCTTAACGTCCTCCAATGAGTAGATGTCTTTCTTACCTAATAGTATACTATAATAATACCCTGAATTTAGCCTCCGATCCAGTTGTAGAATCCTCTCAAGAACCACTGATAGAATCAGAACACCATTGGGTTCCTGAGCAAAACTCTGAACCCCTGTCACATGTGGGGTGTTTTGGACACGCTAGAAGGCACCCTCTGTCACCGGTGTTGTGTTTTGGGCACGCTAAAGGGCGTTCTCTATCACGTCCCCCGTTCCTTGTTTTTGTAAGTGTGACTAATTAAAGTATGTTCCTAACTCCTGGCTCCGAGCTGACGTCCCTCCGGTACCCCGCCACCGTTACAGAAATGAGCCGCCCGTACCTGGACGTCACGAGCCACGAGGGCGAGCAGGAGCGCGTGTTGTGGGCGGCGGCGAATGCTGTCGAGCGGACGCTGCAGCTGATGAGGACCTGGGGGACAGAGGCGACTTCTCTGGACCTCCGCGAGCATCTGGACGGTGAGGAGTGGGTGCGACGGACGCCGACGGCCACGGCAAGGGAGCTGGAGCGCCGTCTGAGGAATACGATGTCGCTGCTCCCACTCGATATCATCCCAGACCCCGAGCTTCGCATGGATCAGTTCGCGCTTTGTCTCCAGATGCTGATCTCCAAGGCTACAAGGTCGCAGCGCTATCTCAACATGCTGGACTGCGTGTTGTTTTCTGCACGTGACATGGAAGGCGGGGCTTCGTTGACTGCTGGCGTTGCGCAACGCGGAAGCACGACGCCAACCACGCCGCAAAGTGCTCAACGTGGAAGCACGGCGCCAACCACGCCGCAAGCTGCTCAACGCGGAAGCACAAAGCCAGCCGCGCCGCACGCGGTTCAATGCGGAGATTCAGCACCGAGAGTGCCGCGCGCCAGTAACCGCGATCCGCCAGTGGAAAAAGCGCCGCGTGCAGCTGATAGCGGGAACACGGCCAGCGCGATTCACAACCAGAGGTTGGTAGCAAACGCGCCTTGCCTTGTTCAACGCGACTGCACGGCGTTCACCGCGCCACACCGCGACTGCACGGCTTCCCCCGCGCCGCAACGCGACTGCACGGCGCCCACCAAGAGGAATGCAAAGAAGGCCGCCCGCAACCAGAGAGGCGAGGCAGTGGCAAAGAAGGCAGTTCCTGACATAGAGAGCAGGAAGATGGTGGAGACTACTTCCGGCACCGTGCAACCGGGGAGGTCGACCAAGAAAGCCCTTCGCAGCAAGGAAAGCGGCATCAAGAAGTCGACCCCCAAACCCAGCACCACGAAGCCATCTGCTACACAGAAAGCAGAGAAGGAGCAGCTCCAGGTTAGTGGCAAGTTTAAAAGGAAAGTTCGGGTGCAAAGGAGAATTGAACATGAGGCTGCGGTAACCATTCAGGCACAGGTGAGGAAGCATTTGAGCAGAAAACACTACCTGAAGCTACTGTGGGCAGCCAGGACTGTTCAGCAATATTATAGAGCTAGCAAGAGTATGAGGCAAGCAATGAAGTCTTTGAAGGAGAAAAAAGGGGCTGTCGTTGTTCTACAAGCTGCATTCCGAGGGATGAAGACCAGACAGACTCTGAAACTGAAGCACCAGGCTGCCACTGTTATACAAGGTGCTTACAGGGCTCACTGTGCTCGAGCACGATACTTATACATCAAACAGACTGTTGTTGCAACTCAGCTGAGGTATCGTTCCACACGTGAAGCCAGAAAATTTTTGAAATTTCGCTCCGCTGCAATGTTCCTGCAAGCCTGCTTCAGAGGTCAGAGGGTCAGAAGGGCGTTGATCCTGCACCATCAGGCAGCTTCCCTGATTCAGGCTGCGTTCAGAGGACACAGGGAGGTAGTAAAGTACCAAGCCATAAGGAGGTCAGCCATCTTCATTCAAGGATATTATAGGTCCTACATCAGGGGCAAAAGTGAACATGAAAGATTCCAGGTGTTGAGAAAGTCAGCGATACGCATCCAGGCAGCTTTTAGAGGTTATTTAGTGCGAAAAAATATTAATGCTATGAACAAAGCTGCTGTCATCATTCAGGCTGCTGGGAGAGTGCACCAGCGGGGATCTGTCTTCAAGAGGCCGCGCTGGGCAACAGGTGGTCGTCAGAGGAGGTTCGGAAGGTGGAGACCGGGACTTCAACAAGGACAGAGGTGTCAGAGGTGTAAACATGCTGCGATGTGCTTGCAGAAGTCATTCAGAGAGGAGCCGGTGAGGGATCGGGCCGTGTGGCACAGAGAGGCGAGGACAATCCAGTCCCACCTCGGAGGTGAGAAGATCAGCTGCAGAAATGTTCGGTTTGCAGAACAGGAGGAGTTGCTGACAGGACTCTACCAGCAGCTGACCGAAAGAGCCTCCATGCCACAGGTGAACGTCGCGGTCTCGAAGGACAGGAAGAAGGAAAAAGAGGAGACTTTGGCTCAAGAAAAAGGTGAGCGTCATGGACGGAGCAGCCAATTCAGAGAGGGACTGAGGAGAACACAGGAACAGAGAAACCAGATCGTAGGCCAGATCACAAGGAGAGTTGAAACTCCAACCACTCGGAAGAAACTGGAGGCTAAAATAGCCACAATGGAGGGGCAGTTGCATCAGTGCCGGACAGAGCTGAGACGGGTGCAGGACCACAACATCGCGCTGCAGGCTGACCTGAGAGAGGCCCGTCATGAGGCCAGCAAGCTCACCGAGCTAGAAAACCAGGTCAGAGGTATGGAAGTGAAATTGGCCCTCATTGAATCTCAACTCACTTCTCCGACACCAGTGCCTGCTGGAACCCAGAGGGCAAAAGCCGAAACAGAGCATCCAGAGAACAGTCCAGCGGAGAAACAGGTAACGAATGCAGAGAGGGAGCAGCTGCCTTCAGACCAGACCTTCAGCGTCGGCTCGTCCCCACAACTCAGCAAACCCAGAACAAGGTGACGTTTGGAGGAAGCCAAGGAGAACTCCTCAGCGTGAAACCAGAAGCTGGGACACTGCGTCGCCGGGCCCCAAGCGACCAGGAAGTATGACCCAGACAAGGAAAAGGGCAAAAGACACCAGCACGAATCAGTTCAGGGAGATGGACAAGAACTTCGGCACCAGAGATTCGGGGAGAAGCGACGCGCGGATCCCGGCTGACAGGGGTTGTAAGCAGAGTTTAGACTCATTGATAAAGACTTCCTCTGTAAACCCTGTAACGTCTCTGTGTAGCTCCCTTTCAGGTCCTGTCGAGTCCAGGCGTTCCATGGAATCAGGTGATTCCTCCAGTGACTCTAGGGTCGGGTTCAGGCACCAGTCGAAAAGATGGACTGAACTGCTAGGATTCCCCTCACCACCGCCAGCTGCCTGACATGGCTGGTCAGGGGCCCTTTTTATGTTTTTGTGGACCTGACCGTATGTCCCGACCAGGGACTTTTGCTTTGTTGTTTTGGCCTCCCCCCAGTGGTTCGGCTCTGTTCTAGCGCTTCGGGAGCCGCGCCTTTGGGGGGGTGGGGGGGTTCAGTCACACGTGGGGTGTTTTGGGCACGCTAGAGGGCGCCCTCTGTCACCTGTGTTGTGTTTTGGGCACGCTAGAGGGCGCTCTCTATCACGTATAAGGTATTTGTCACAGGAGGTGTTTTGGGTATGCTTGAGGGCGCTCTGTTCTGACTGAGCACACCTGAGCAATGCAAGCAGGTGTGCATCATTGGGGCTGACTATTTAAGCCCCGATGAGTCAGAACAGAGCGCGGCTCATTAGGTAGGTTAAGCCTATGCGTAACGGGTGGTTTTTGTGTCAGTAACTGGGTGTCTATGACTAAGTATATGTAACTTAGTATAGGCCACTTAGTCTCTAGGGTTAGACTGCAGTCCCCCGTTCCTTGTTTTTGTAAGTGTGACTAATAAAAGTATGTTCCTAACTCCTGGCTCCGAGCTGACGTCCCTCCGGTACCCCGCCACCGTTACAACCCCAAGTTCCTCCAGGGAGACTGTTCCTGCAAACAGGAAATGGAAGCTGCTCTGGATAAGAGTATCTGCTAAATGCTGCTAAAGTAAGATACTGAATTTATATATTGTGTGAAACAATATATTGAGTCACCAACGGCCGGAAGCAAATTCCTTGTGCTTTTGATACACTTGGCCATTAAAGCTTCCCTCAAAGGAAAAGGAAGGAAACTGAGAAGATGAAGAAAAGCAAAGACACAGAGAAGACATGCTAGCAAAAAGGGCGAGTAGGCTGTGAGACCTCAGCTGCTAAATTACTCCCTCGTTCACTCATTTTCTGAGCCACTTGTCCTGATTTTGTTCGCAGGCAGTGCTGGACTACATTCCGGCGAAATCTCACAAGGCGAAAGGCGGGGACACCCTGGACAGCATGCCAGTCCATCACAGGGCAGACAAACACACGCACACCTAGGGGGACACTTTAGCATCTCTAGTCCACCTGACTTGCAGGTCTTTTGACAGTGGGAAGAAACCAGTGCTACCAGAGTAAACACACACAGACATGGGGACAACATGTCCACTCCACACAGAAAGGACCTGAACTGTCCATTCTGGGAATCAAACCCTGAGCTAACCCTTATTCTAGTGCTAGTTTCCCTAACTTTACTTTAGGAACTGAGAGAGCGACTCAGGAAAAGTCCAGGAAGGAATAAGAACAATCGTCATGTACTCCATGTCTGGGACAGGCGAGAAAAGTTTAAATGCCACTCAGGAGTCAAATCTACTAAATCCCCAGCTGGTCTGGAACCTGAACACTGAACTTAGGCTGAGCTTAAGTAGAGGGAAGAACAGGTGTTCTTGATCATCCCTCATCAGGGACACACAGCTCCCTGTCTCCCTCTTGTGGCTGAAACGTGGCCTAGCAGAGAGCCAAGTCCTAGGAATAATTATGATTATTTTAATCCATTTCTAAATGAGACTTAAAGAATACAAACAACTAGACTTTGTCCATCAGTGGTCCTTGTTGCTGCCTGTGGTGAATAAATAGAATAGAATAGAATAAAATGGAATAGAATAGAACAGAAAGATCTTTATTGTCATTCTACTCAGGTACAATGAAAATATTAAAGACTTCTGTCGTATAAGTTCAAATAAATAACCAGAAAATAAATCAATAAATACTTCTCTCATAGGGAACAAGACAGGGCCTAACAGAGTGTCTTAAAACATTTATCATTTCTAAAAGAACGACATCATCTGAAACACATAAAGGTCAAAAATGTCTTCCGTATCAATTCTGAACATATTTAGCTTTGAACTTGTAATTATTACATTACATAAATATTACACTCCGTGTGTGTGTGTATGTGTGTTAAATACAGAGTGTTTGGTTGTGCTTCACTGTATTCACAATGACACAATAGTCACTTCCACATTCATTTCCACAACATGTCCTTGACCTCAGGGTCACAGCAAGGAAAAGAGGGACCTCCCTCCAGATCCAGGGCGTCCCGAGAGCTTCCACACTGACACTACTGTGTCCTGAACAAAGCCACTGTCCCTCCTCGTGGCTCGATCCGTCCGAACTGAAAGAGTGAAATGAAGCCCTTCATGTCTGATTCTGCAAACTTGAGGCAGGAAATTGCGCAACTCTTCTGAGCAATGAGAGGATTTTCCACCCATAAGTTTGGGATCATCCCTCCCCTTCTGTTGAAAGCGAAAGAGTCGACTGTGCGGTGCAGGATAAATCCCTGCCCTCCCTCGTCTCTTTTCTTTCCCGGTCACTTCTGGGAAACGTCAGGTTTGGTTTTTGCATTTAGTAATTCCTCTTTTTCGAGATCAGGAGATCCAGAGGGTTTTCTTTCTGATCCTTATCGATGGCGTATTCGAGCACCAAACGCTGCTTCATGGTACGTCTGTTTCCATTTTTATTCTTTATAACAGAAAATCAGCCTTGTGTTCTGCCTTTAAGGCACTTTCACAGCTGGGACACAGAAACGTTGAAGCATGAAAACTGGTTTACTGTGAATAAACTCCAACACGCTTTAATTTGTTCCAAAAAAAAAAAACATCTAATATTGTGCTGATTCTTTAAAGCGTTTCAGCCAAATCTGGTTTCATTTTCAAAAACCGTTTGATGCAAATTTTTACTTGTAATTATTACATTACATAAATATTATATGTGTGTGTGTGTGTGTGTGTGTGTGTGTGTGTGTGCGTGTGTGTTTGTGTGTGTGTTAAATACAGAGTATGTGCCGAGTGTGTTTGCTCCGTGACGGAATCATTACGTTCTTTTCTTTCTCACCACAGGAAACGTGTGAGAACGGTGTCTCCCTGTCTGGAACCTCAGAACAGGCAATGTCCAACAGTATGACGACCTCTAGAAACATCACCATTGTGATCTCCAATCTCAGCCAACAGTACACCTTAAGAAATCCAAGGCAAGTGTAGATTAACAGCATAGATTTAATCTGATTCTCTGTCTGTAATGAAAGTGTAACAAAGAGTTTATTATTTCTCTTCTTTGTGTTTTAGGTTTTACATCGACTGTGGGAAAGTGTTCCACCCTCCACAGGGGTTTATTAACAAAAAGAAAAGAGAAGCTTGTTGCTTCTCCAAGACTGCATTTTCATTCTATGGTGTCTCTGGAGTCCTGACATATCAGATCCTGACAGACCAAGAGGAGCATGTTGGTAAACTGGCCATCATGTTCTCGGTGCCTTTTTGGGAGAACAACAGTTTTGCCCTGCGCATTTTTAAACCAGATGTTCAATGTAACAGCGCACTTTTTGTGAGAATGTACGATTATTGCACAACGAAAGGACCGGGAGTGATTCCCACTGATAATAATAAGATCAGTCCTGCTGTGAAAGGACAGATGTGCTCAGACAAGCTATGTGTTCTGAGAGTTGTATTTAGCGATCTGTAATGTCGGTGCTCTCAATGAAAGATAAAATCGATAAAAAACTTTCACTAAATTTTAATCCAATCCTGGAACATCTTAATAAATTCTGAAAACCTGGGGAACACTCCGACTGTGATCATTTGTAGCTGCTGCTGCGACTCTGGAGGCTAAATTCATCAAGATGATTTTATCGTAAAGCTCACCCAGACTAGAGTAACACTGATAATAGAACCGTTGTCATAATTTAAACCAGCTCTCCAATCATGAACTGACACTGCAAACCCCTCACAGCTTCTACTGGAAGTGAACTTCATCACAGTTTGTCCTGAAAGGTCCTTCATGTTTCTGTTACTCTACTTCAGCAGGGAAAAGGGTTTTGTTTCTTTAGGTTCTATGTTCCTCAGTAAAGATGTTCCGTATCTCTTTTGCTTCCTGTCTTTATACTTTCACAATAAAGGAACGT
>JABMDN010019681.1:0-13729 GCA_017165825.1 Hepsetus odoe
AAAGGGCAGCCCTGGCGGAGTCCAACCCTCACCGGGAACAGGTCCGACTTACTGCCGGCAATGCGGACCAAGCTCTGACACCGGTTGTACAGGGACCGGACAGCCCTTAACAGGGAATCCGATACCCCATACTCCCGGAGTACCCCCCACAGGAGCCCCCGAGGGACACGGTCGAATGCCTTCTCCAAGTCCACAAAGCACATGTAAACTGGTTGGGCAAACTCCCATGCACCCTCCAGGACCCTGCTAAGGGTGTAGAGCTGGTCCACTGTTCCGCGACCTGGACGAAAACCACATTGCTCCTCCTGGATCTGAGGTTCGACTATCCGACGGACCATCCTTTCCAGGACCCCTGAATAGACTTTCCCCGGGAGGCTGAGAAGTGTGATCCCTCGATAATTGGAACACACCCTCCGGTCCCCTTTCTTAAAGAGGGGGACCACCACCCTGGTTTGCCAATCCAGAGGCACCGTCCCCGATGTCCATGCGATGTTGCAGAGGCGTGTCAGCCATGACACCTCGGAAGGCATGTTGGTGGAATTAAGGAGGTCTTCGAAGTACTCTCCCCACCGACCCACAACGTCCCGAGTCGAGGTCAGCAGCGTACCATCCCCACTATACACTGTGTTGACCGTGCACTGCTTTCCCCTCCTGAGACGCCGGATGGTGGACCAGAATTTCCTCGAAGCCGTCTGGAAGTCCTTCTCCATGGCCTCTCCAAACTCCTCCCATGCCCGAGTTTTTGCCTCAGAGCCGCATTCCGCTTGGCCTGTCGGTACCTATCAGCTGCCTCCGGAGCCCCACTGGCCAAAAAGGCCCGGTAGGACTCCTTCAGCTTGATGGCATCCCTCACCGCTGGTGTCCACCAACGGGTTCTAGGGTTGCCACCGCGACAGGCACCGACCACCTCCCGGCCACAGCTCCGGTCAGCCGCCTTGACAAGGGAGGCGCGGAACAAGGTCCATTCAGACTCAATGTCCCCCACCTCCCCCGGGACGTGGTTAAAGCTTTGACGGAGGTGGGAGTTGAAGCTTGTCCTGACAGGGGACTCTGCCAGACGTTCCCAGCAGACCCTCACGATGCGTTTGGGCCTACCAGGTCTGACCAGCATCCTCCCCCACCAACGAAGCCAACTCACCACCAGGTGATGGTTGGTTGACAGCTCCGCCCCTCTCTTTACCCGAGTGTCCAAGACATGGGGCCGCAAGTCCGATGACACGACCACAAAGTCGATCATTGAACTGCGGCCTAGGGTGTCCTGGTGCCAGGTGCACATGTGGACATCCTTATGCCTGAACATGGTGTTCGTTATGGACAATCCGTGACGAGCACAAAAGTCCAATACCGGTGTTTTCCAAAAACACCGCTCTGGTTCAGATCGGGGGGGCCATTCCTCCCAATTACGCCCTTCCAGGTGTCACTGTCATTACCCACGTGAGCATTGAAGTCCCCCAGCAGAACGATGGAGTCACCAGGAAGGACGCTCTCTAGCGCCCCCTCCAGAGACCCCAGAAAGGGTGGGTAGTCCAGAATGCTGTTTGGCGCATAAGCGCAGACAACACTAAGGACCCGTCCCCCGACCCGAAGGCGGAGGGCCGCCACCCTCTCATCTACCGGGGTAAACCCCAATGTACTGGCGCCAAGCCGTGGGGCAATAAGTATGCCCACACCTGCTCGGCGCCTCTCACCGGTGGCAACTCCAGAGTGGAAAAGCGTCCAGCCCCTCTCAAGGAGACTGGTTCCAGAGTCCAAGCTGTGCGTCGAGGTGAGTCCAACTATATCTAGCTGGAACTGCTCAACCTCGCGCACTAGCTCAGGCTCCTTCCCCACCAGAGAGGTGACGTTCCACGTCCCTAGAGCCAGCTTCTGCAGCTGAGGATCGGACCGCCAAGGCCCCCGTTTTCGGCCACCGCCCAGCTCACAACGCACCCGACCTCTTTGGCCCCTCCCACAGGTGGTGAGCCCATGGGAAGGGGGACCCACGTTGCCTCTTCGGGCTAAGCCCGGCCGGGCCCCATGGGTGAAGGCCCGACCACCAAGCGCTCGCCAGCGGGCCCCACCTCCAGGCCTGGCTCCAGAGGGAGGCCCCGGTGACCCACGTCCAGGGGAGGGAGAACGTCTTCCAAAGTTTTTATACATCATCAGAGGTCCTCTGAACCGCTCTTTGTCTCTTCCCTCACCTAGGACCTGTTTGCCTTGGGTGCCCCTACCAGGGGCATAAAGCCCCGGACAACATAGCTCCCAGGATCATTGGGACACGCAAACCCCTCCACCACGATAAGGTGGCGGTTCAAGGAGGGGACTTTTGTTTTATCCACAAAGTGAACAGATTAGAGACGTGATGTAGCTCACTCAGATAAACATACCTGGGGTGCTGCAGCACCCTCACCTCTCACACTCCTCTAACAAGAATAATAATTCCTAAAGCACATTTTATTATTTTAGACTAATATCTTTATTTAATTCATAATTTAAACAGGAATTTCTGCTGGTTTCCTTTCATTAAGAGCTTTCTCACAAATCCCAAGTACAGGGTGATTACAGGGATAATCAGCCCAGGTTAGTGTAGCAGAGTTAGCTCTCCTGAATCCAGTTATACCACAGTCTTCATTGTTCTCATAATCATTCGGTTCCCCCTCAAACCAGAAACTGAAACCAGAAATCAGAAAGTCATTTTTTATTCACAGGATGATCTTCAGACTGAGATCAAGAGTGAAAAGCAGGAGTTCAGGTCAGTGATCTCTTACCCAGAGTTCAGTGCTGAACCGTCCACCCATTTCCAGACTCCCTCTTTAACACTGTCCGTCAGACCGATCCAGGCTTCACTGCTGCCAAAGTTATTACTGATGAACTCCTGATATTGTGGAGGAACAACATTAATACACACATCTGAACACCAGCAGATCTTTCTGTCTCTACAGACCCTCCAGACATCAGATTAAACAGAAATACCAAAGTATACAGTCATGTGAAAAAAGTTAGGACACCCTATGGAAGTGTGTTTGTGGATTTTAACAACACTGTGAGTGTCAATTAATATAACTAAACAATTAAAACTGAAGAAAATACTTTTTTCAAAATCTTCTGTAAAATGTGATGTGATTTCTGGTAAGGAATAAATTAGGACATCCCCACCTTTATTCACAATTAAAAAGGCTCAAGTCACACACAGGTGTAGCACAACAGGTGCGCATTAGAACATCGATACTCAGCATTTTGCTCTTTTAAACCTCAGACATTTAATTTGGTGCTCCTGACTGTTGAGGTGAGAGTGAAACCCATGTTGGGATCAAAAGAGCTGTCTGAGGCCTTCAGAAAGATGATTGTAGCAGTTTATGAATCTGTTAAGGGATTTAAAAAGATCTTAAAAGAATTGCAATCACCCATTCCCCTGTCCGGAAAATAGTCTAGAAGTGCAGATCTTCCAAAACAACGGCCAAAATACCCAGGTCTGGCCATCCAAGCATCTTTACCCTGAGAGCAGACCACAAGATGCTAAAAGAAGTCTCCAAAAACCCTAAAACTCATCATGGGACCATCAGCAGACTCTTGATGCTGTCAGCAGATGTTACTGTTGATGTGAAAGTGCCTCTACAATCAGAAGGAGACTGAACAACTTTAATTTCCTGGGGTGTGCAAGGAGGGAACCTTTGCTCACTAATGGAAACATCAAGTCCAGACTGAAGTCCAGATTTCTTAATAAATGACTGAATATTTAATGTGGACAAAACTCTTTTTCTCTCACCTGTTCCTCTCTGCTCTTAATGATCACCAGCTCTGCTCCTCTTTGTCTGCAGTCCTCTCTGCTCTCACTCCAGCTCTTCTTCTCAGTAGAGATGTAGTAAACACTAGAGTTGAAACATCTGCATCCCTGTTTGCTGAGCTCCTCTTTTAATAGAAGACGAAAAGAATCCAGATGATCAGCTATTACTGGTTTACGTGTGTGTCTGTTCAAGCTGTGTGTTATGGGTCTGTAATAATAAGAGGGAGAGCTGAACTGGGAGATACTGGGACTCTGCCTGTTTCTACAGTAAGTCAAGTTCAGGGCTAAACTGTTAGAATCTGTTAGACCATCCTCACCTCTAGAGGGAAGCAAAGGACCTCATTTAAGAAAAGAGGAACATCCAGATACACCTGTTCACTACCTGCTCAATAAGAGCAGTGGGGCTAAAATGTGTTTCTCTGTGTTTCTGTTTGTTCTGCACTTTCAGTCACTAGTAGTTCACAGTTCACAGAATTGTTATGATTCATTCAGATTTTCAGGATATTATGTTTCCATATGATATTATGATTTCTCTTAAAATTGATTTTTTTTTTCAATTAGTTAACGTCAGGAGGAAACATGGTGGCAGTAGTATATTCTATGAGGATGCTTTAAAGAAGATAGATTATTCAGAAAACACAAGCAAAGGTTTATGTTTCAACAAGACGATGACCTGAAGCATACCATCAAGAATCTTTGAATATGAAAACTATTCTTTGATTAATGGTGCAAATTCACTTGTAAGCTGAAGCTTTTTGATGCCACCTCCATCAAGAACATAACCCCATACTTTTAAATACATGTTTCATGATTCATGAGCAGTTGTTTTAAAATTGTCCACATCATGGGTCACCTGATCGATTTCCTTATGGGCTTGTTGTTGTATTGTATTATATCCCCTGCTGTTTTAATTAGTGCCATTAATTAAACTTTTTAAAATTAATTAATTAATTAAACTGGTTGTATTCATCGCTACATTAAATGCATTTAAAGTGGCAGGATTTTTAGCAAACTGGGCTAAAGTTCCTCTAGAGATATTAGCATTTACAGATTGCTCCAACCAATCACATTGCAAGGTCATAACTACCTGTGCTATAATATAACTTATTGCAGTTGCATCAGCAATGTCAGAACATTCTGCTTCTGATATTCTTCTGATTTATTTATACAATGAAATGTTCACTCACGAAGTTCATAAAGCTTCACCTGGAGTCCATTTCTAACCTTCAGTAACTGGTCTCTCTCTATGGTCAGGTTGGTGTAACTGGTCTGTAACTGGTCTCTCTCTATGGTCAGGTTGATGTAACTGGTCTGTAACTGGTCTCTCTCTGTAGTCAGGTTGTTGAACTTGAGCACTAACACTGTGATGACTGACAGCAGGAGGACACACAGCAGCCCCAGACACACTGCAGTCAGTCTGTAGAATCTGATCCCTGCAGTTCGACTCTCTGGAGAGAATAAACACAGAGACACACGAGCTTTAATCAGAACCAATAATCATCAATCTGTGTTTTAAAAGTTTAAATACATGAAAAAACTTGAAACTTAAAATGAAAGTGAATGGACTACAGTTACACTGAAAATGTGACTTTCATTACAGTACTAAGATAAACTACTCAGTTTAGTGTAATAATATTTTTTCACAGAATAAGACTGTTATAATACTACAAAAACAATACAATATTGCACTTGCAGATTGCAGATTTTCCACCTGAATTCATGTGGATTCCCTTGGTGTTGGTGTCCTCCGTCTCTGTGTCGGGGTCATGGTCTCTCACAGCGTCTGCACTCTCGTAAATAGCCACCATCATCTCCATTCGGTCTCCTCTGTTCAGCTCTTCAGTGAACATCACATCATCATAAATGCTCTGAGACATCTCTCATCTATAAATCATCTATAAAAGACTCACTAAATCTCTGAATCATTGAGTTTCTATCAGCAGTAACACTACGGTTTCCTCTCTTAGACAAAGTCACGCTGCTTGTATGGAGTGACTGGGTGTTTAGAACCGTCTTAAATGCTCTTCCTGTGTGTGGCTGAAGTGTGAATGCACCGACGCTGCTGTGCTCCTTGTCTTTTCTTACTATTAGTTCTTTACGTGATGCCATTTTACATTTACAGTCTGTACATTTAGGACTTGAAATTAAATTTCAGTTTAATTTCTGTATTTTCGCTGAATCTCATAAAATGTGTATAGAAGGAGAGAAGACTGAGCAGGGTGTGGACAAACAGAGCGATGTCTAAGTGGGGAGTGCATTTAAGTTTTTTCCATATGCAAAGCACATTATGACTGTTCTGTTTTATGTAAATCATCTTAAATAAATTAAATAAAAAATATATATATGTATTTAACGATTTATGCCATATACAGTCATGTGAAAAATTAGGACATCCTATGAAAGCCTCTGTGTTTGTGTAACATTGTTGGATTTGGATATTTAATCTCAATTTTAACAATACTGGGAGATTCAAGTAATATAACTAAACAATTAAAACTGAAGAAAACACTGTAAAATTTAATTTCTGGAAGCACACTGACTGGGACATGATTAGGAAGGCTCTGACCAAGTGACCAACTGAGGCTCCACCAGCTTGGAGGAGCACACAACATCAGTGACTGACTACATACACAAGTGCACTGATGATGTTACTTCCTCCAAGAGCATCGCCATGCTCACCAGCCAGAAGCAATGGATGACCTCTGAGTACATGTGCTCCTGAGAATCAAGGATACAGTTTTCGAGTCACATGATGAGGCTGCTCTGAGAACAGTGTGGGCAAACCTGTACAAAGTGAACAAACACCCACAGCATATATGGCCACTTTCAAAACAGCAAGGGTACATGTGACAGTGAGGCCTCCTCTCCAAAAGTGCTGAATGTATTCTATAAAGGGTTTAATTAGAAAAGCACTACATATTTAAACCTTTCTTGTTTGCACATTTATTTATTATTAATTAATTATTAAGTCTTTGCATGTCTCTATAATATTCGTGTGCAACATGATCTCTGCTGTTTTGGATGTAGGTGCTCTGCTGTGTCATAGTGTTTTTAATCTGCATGTTGCACTGTCTGCACTTGTTTAGTGTTACGTCATGCCCTGTGTTGTCTCCTATGTAGCACCATGGTCTTGGAGGAATTTTATTTAATTTTGCTGTTTACTGTGTCAATGGTTGAAATGACAGAAAAACTCTACTTGACTTCACTACTACTTGAATAGCACAATCGCTGTTCCATGTAATTAATTTCCCCATAACGTGCCCTCCCTACAGGACCCACTACCCAGGATACACTGGCCTCTGGTGCACTTTTCTTCCCAACTTTAGTGTGTGGTAGATCTGCCCAGCCGGTCTGTTGCTCTGTCAAGAAGAGTGTTCGGGCAGGTTGGAATGGGTGGAGATGAAGGGCAGGAATGTTGTGT
Source organism: Hepsetus odoe (assembly GCA_017165825.1). Lineage (NCBI taxonomy): Eukaryota > Metazoa > Chordata > Actinopteri > Characiformes > Hepsetidae > Hepsetus > Hepsetus odoe. The sequence goes on from JABMDN010019681.1 coordinate 7,185, forward strand.
GATCGACGGGGACCTGCAAGAGAGATGGTGACACTGATGAAAAGACAAGCTTGAGGTGGCAGAGTTAAAGATGTTAAGATTTACTTTGAGAAGCATGGACAGGATTAGAAATTAATATATTAGAGGGACAAGTCAGGTTGGACAGCTTGTGAACAAAGTTAGTGAGGCAAGCTTGCACTGGTTTGGACATGTCCAGAGGAGAGACGAGGACTATATTGGGAGAACGATGTTGAGGATGGAGCTGCCAGGCAAAAAGAGAAGAGGGAGGACAAAGAGGAACTTTATGGATGTGATGAGAGAGGATATTCAGGCGGCCGATGTGAAAGTGGAAGATGCGGAGGACAGACAGAAAGGGAAACAGATGATCCACTGTGGTGACCACTAAAGCCAGCCCAGAAAGAAAAGGAAAGAGAGAAGAACGTTTCTCTTTAAAGAACCGTTTTACATCAAAACATCCCAAATTTGTTTCCATCTCAGCTATTGATTTTAGCCAAAATTCAGGAAAACGCTGGAATTTTCTTTATAGAAGAGAAAGCATTAGAGCTGGAGTGTGAGAGTTGTGGGAGAGTGAGCTTTGTTCACAGCTCAACCTCATGTTCACACAGTGAATCACTTGCAGACACAGAGTCATTTTCTAACACACTCTTGAATACAGACTAGTTCGTGATTTCACACCAACACGTTTCAGTCTGTCTGTCTGGTGTTTTCTGTAATTCTGGTGATCCAGTGGTGGGATACTCGCCTGTGGACTCGTAGGTTTAAATCCCACCTCCAGCACCACAACCATTGGGTTCCTGAGCAAAACCCTGAACCCCAAGTTGCTGCAGGGGGACTGTCCCTGTAAACAGGAAAAACAAGAGATCAGTCTGGATAAGAGTGTCTGCTAAATGCTGAAAATGTAATTCTGGAATTCTGAAATACATCTTCATCTGATCTCTGCTTCTGATCTCTTCTTTAGTGCTTGTTTAATTTTGTCTGCTTGTTTCAAAGGCAGATGTTCAGCTTCCAATGCAATTTCCAGACTGTGTGTTGTCTGTGGTATTGTGTGATCTACAGGCTGCCCTCAGGACAGCAAACTGAGGTGTGAAGCAGCCTGAAGGCAGGTTTTGGTTTCCCTTTGTTCTCTGGGTCAAGGCCTTTAAAAGTATGAATTGAAGATTCATTCTCTCATATCCACAGTTAATCAATGCAGTGTTTCATGTGTTATATTTCAGATGTGCTGCTCCTTGTGGCTTATTATCAGTTACCAACTAAAAAAACCCACATCTATCAGGAAACTGAAACTCACAGCCCGTGTCTGAGCAGAGTGTATGTAGGCCAGAAGTTACATGCATGTAGAATCTTACACCCCTCTAGTCTAAACTACAAAATGTCACTTTAGAACAGACCTAATAAATACTAAATAATTAAAAAATGTAAATAAACAATTTACTCTTTGTCATTAAGTAAATTATTAGAAACCACTTAAGGTCTCAGAACAAAACTGAATAAAATATACACACACACAAAACAGTGGGGAACTGAAACTACTGGAGCCAGACCTTCTGTTTGGCCTTAAAAAAATCCTTTTTTCTTTAAAGGAAATACTCGAGCATGAGGAAGGTATAAGTTAAGCTAAACTCAAAGTGTTGGAAGAATGTATGAAATCTGTATGAAGTCTTAAACACTGTTTGTGGGATGTGTATTTTAGAAAATGTGAAATGGGCTTCTGTCCCTCTTGCATTTGAGGAAGGTCTGGACACGTGAGAGGACAACCTGAGATTTAGTTTCAGAAAATTGGCCATCAAATTCATGAACATTATGATCCCGCATGAAATATTTTGCACTGTGCCTGTGTTCGTACAAACATCTGCCCCTGAGAGGAGACTTGAGAGGTGTACTTACACCCTCAGGTTTTGGTGAATAACATCATAAGGAAATTATGTCAAACGATTCATGCTTCTCTCACAGAGGAGGAGCGGGTCACACCTTAACAACATGTTCTCAGACCTCCCCATCCCAAACCCCCTGTTTTACATTCTTAATTGTAGCTTTTAGTTCTTCCAGCAGCACTGGTTTATGTTTCTATTCCACTTTGTTTAGATCTGGATTCAGCCTTTTTTAGCTGAAGGCATCATTTCTGGAGGTAATGGGGGAGCTGGTGAAGCAGCAGCAAGAGAATAGAAGAGAACACTGAGAGTTTACTCACTAGGAGTCCATTGGAGAACCAGACACCACACAACACCTCCTCTTGTTTGACTGTATGGTGTTATTTCAGGTGTTCACAGGAAAACCATGGACACACACAGGTAGAGGATAAGAAGCAGCTCTGTGACTCTCCACAAACAGGAAGGAGGTCGATCTCTATGCTGTTGCAACACCTCAGATACAGATATACTAACAAAGACCTGCAGCCTAACATTAGACCTCCCATAAAGCTACTCCTGCTCTGAGGAGCTGAAGAGTCTAGATAGAGAGGAGATGGTGGTGGTTGTATATGAAAGCACAGACTGTGTTAGAATGACGGAGGACAACAGCACAAAGATAAACCCACAGACAGGAAGGGTAACACGGTACTTTATGGGACATGAATGAGGAATTGAAGTAAATGAGATGCAGGGGCATCACTATAATTATATTGTTATATTATACTCTAATTCTTGAGTTGAACTGCTAGACCTGATCATGTGAATTCACTAATGAAAATATGGTCTCTCTATAAATGCCCTGCTCCAGTACTGTTAATAACAACTCCCTCAGATTCTGGGAAGACAGACTGTACAGTAACCGTTCCCAGATCAGAGCTAGTTGTAGGGTGGACATGAATACTCCAGTTAATACAACAGAAAGTCAAACACAATGCTGATAATGCTCATGTTAAGGCTCGCCAGTTGGTGCTTAATCTGTGGAACAATAATAATCCACACTAAAATGGAAACACAAGAGTATTTAGTGAGTTAGCAAGTGTTACGTAATTAACTCATGCTTATTATAGTCAAACCTAGTTTCATGTTATCAGGATTTATTTTCCAGGTCAGTGTCTTATGTTTTTATATTCTGTCCCATTCTTGTGAAAATCAACTAAGGTCCAGCTGTGCTTCGTTGCTTTGGGTGTTTTACCTTAAACCACGACTGTCCACAGTGTGTCTGGGGCCCCTGATTGTTTTCCTACTGCCTTACATCACCTACTGCCTAATCACATTACCTACAGAGAGACCAGCTACAGACCAGTTACACCAGCCTGACTGAAGAGAGGGACCGGTTAGTTAGCTCAGGGAGCGTAAAGTAGTTTATTAGGGTTGAAGATAATTATTGTGTTTAATCTTCAGTAAAAAAAAAAAAAAACTCAACAACAAGATGTATGTTAACATCTGTTGAATGAGAAAAACATTTAGAAAAATCTCAGACAGAAGGGGCAGTGGTGGCCTAGTGGTTAGGGAGTTGGCCCCGGGTCGGAGGATTGTGGGTTTGAACCCCTTACTGGTGGGTTGCCCTGAGGTACCCTTAAGCAAGGTGCCGTCCCCGTCGGTTCCCCCAAGTGACCATAATTAGGACAAGATGCTCAGAAAATGACTGACTGATGTCAGACAGAAGAGCCCATCAGTCACATTTCAACAGTCTTATTCTTACCTCATGCTTACAAAACAAATAAATAAATGTATACTATATATTTAAAATATTCTGCCAACAAATTAAAAGTTCATTGAGTTATACATACAGTCCCTCCTGAATATTTAACTCCATCCAGGAACTCCGCTTCTTTCTTTTGCAGGAACTGAATCTCAAATTAACACGGCTCAAAATCAGCTTTTATTTGCGTTTATTCACATTTTAAAATCCATGTTTCTAAACGCATTAACACTTATGATTTTGCTACAGTTTGCATTACAGCCGTTAATGCTGTTGGGATCAGAAATGAATCAGTCATTTTTAACTGTAGCCATATTTAGAAAATGATTCTCCAGATCTGTAAGAGGGGGAAATAGTTCTTATTTAGTTAACAGTTAACTATTCACAACAGCAAGGGAAGAGTGTTATTGTCCTTCTACTGTACAGTCTAAGGGCAACTTTAGATATGGACATACAAGGCTTCGTTCTAAAACTTACATTATGATTCAGGCTACCAGAAGACTTGTTTCAATGTTACATTTTTTTGGGTAAGAAATAAACTTAATAACTTAATAAACAATTATATATTGGGACGGTACCTTGCTCGAGAATACCTCAGGGCAACCTACTGGTCTGGGATTCATACCCATGATCTTCCAATCCTGGGGCCTGGTAAAATACTGTTGTGACGTTATATCAGCAAGAAAATGAGCCCAAACATAAATCTTCTGGCACTAAAGAGGCAACAATACGTTCATAAATATTAGCATATTTAGAGCAAATCTAAAGACAGCATTGTATTTAGCACCCAGATCATCACCACAGGGTTCTGTGTGTCTTCTAAACATGGCTCAAATGTAATTTTTAAACAATGTCACATATATTCATCAAACTATTGTGAATTAAACACACAGACACTGCTGAATTTTGAACTCCATCCAGGAGCTCAGCTGCTTTCCAGCTGCAGGAAGTGTGAGGCTTTGAACCTGAGCTTAAATGAACATTTCTCTGAATCAAAATGTGTGTCAACAGGCCAGTCGTTTATATCCTGTTTGAAAGCGATCTTTAGTGATTTATTAACAAATCTAATGGCACATTCAGTGACCATGTGACCAGTGGTGAGTTCCTGTCTTGTTCCCACTATAAAATATACGACATTTGCAAGTAAGGTAAGGTAAAGTAACTAACCCTTGTCATTGCGAGGTCACAGCACAGCACACGTGAACCACAACGAAACTGGACCTCTGCATTTAACCCATACATACAAATACCGTGCAGCAGTGGGCAGCTATTGAAAGCGGCCGGGGAGCAGTGACGGGGACGGTACCTTGCTCAAGGACACCTCAGGGCAACCTAATGGTGAGGGAATCAAACCCACAATCTTCTGATGTGGGGGCAACTCCCTAACCACTAGGCCACTGCTGCCCGTAAGTTATGAAAATTAAACCAAATCATGTCAATAGATAATGTGAGAAAAACTTCACAACTTAAGCAAAGCATAACTTTGCATAATTTCTCTTTGCAATCCTAGTTCAGGTCAAGAGTGAATGAGTGAAGGATTAATGGTCTTGCATATTAAACATCTTAATGAGATTCTGAATTGTTATAAGAGTATACATATATTTTATGTTTTCAGGAAAAGCACAAAAATAGGTTTCTGATAAAGCATGAATAGGCAGTTAAAGCAGGATGAAGCAGTTGTTCATCTCAGCATTGCTCAGCTCTTTGAAACGATGATCTGACAGATAATCGTCACAGCAGTGTGTTTGTTAGCAACTGATAAGCTCAGCCTCTGTGTTGTTCTGATTCTGTTTGTGTGTAGAAAGGAGCTACTTACAGCACAGGACCGGAAAATTGCAACATTTTCCCAGTTTAATGAGTTTGTTCATTTTTGAATGTATCTGTTACATTTGGCTGCTAACTTAGAGCATTTTGAGAATCTCATATATTTTAGGCCTGTAATCCAACTCCAGGCTGTTTAAAATTTTATGCTTCAGGTTTTATAGAGATGAGATGAGATGAGATGAGATGAGAGTGATGCCTGATGGAGCAAATGGATGATCCAGAGATCAGATCAGTAATGGGATAGAGCTCCAGTTCCACTCAGACACTGGCAAGCTGGAGGTGCGCTGCTGGTTTGGGCTGGTGTTATTAAAGATGAGCTAGTTGGAGCTTTTTGAATTGAAGATGGACTTAAAATCAACTAACAGACTTACTGACAAATGTTTAGACGAAACTTTCTTCAAGCAGTGGTTCAGGAAACTGCTGCACAAAGAGTTGATCAAGATCAATAAACTGGCAGACTTTTAAAATTTATTTTAGCATGTTCTTACTTTAGCAGATGAAAATAAACAAGTGAGATGGGAAAATTTTCATTTTTCATTTAATTGTGTAATAATTCTGCACTAATAGTTGGTCCTAATTCTGCCTAATAATTGAGCATGCACATTCCTGTGTAAACATTCAGGTTTCAGGGTTTTAATATTTTAGATTGACTATTATCACTTGCTATATATCATTTCAAAATGAAGCCTCAAAATACTCACTTGCCTAATAACTGTGCACGTAGTGAACCAATGCTTTATGAAGCTACTGTTAGATTGAAGGTGCATTTCATGATCACTTTCAGAAATTATGAATCCTTTCCTTGTAAAGCTTGTGAGAATAACTTGTGAGAAGAGGTGGAGCCCCTTCTATAAAAACTGATCTCACACCCACACACTTTCAGATGCTGCTCAGGGGTGAAAGTGACTCTGCTCAAGGTAGTTTCTCAGATCATTTTAACCTGTTTGACTGTTTCTCTGATACGTACAGATATTTATTTTACACTTAGGATTTAATGGTCATTGTCTAGCCTGCAGAGTTTAATCCCATCAGTGCTCATTGCTCAGTGGTTTCCCAATTTGGGACTTTTTTATGCTGAACTGAACTAATTTTTCAGTATAAAGTATCAACTT
>JABMDN010019684.1:0-10193 GCA_017165825.1 Hepsetus odoe
TAGGGTGGTCCTCCCTCTCCCCATCACTCAGTAAAACTGTCCTCTCTCTCAAATGGCGTTTGTCGTAGCACAGATTGTTGACACTGGGTCATTTGGCAGTCGTCCCCTCTTCCGCATGCGGTAGATTTACCGTCCTGTCTCGACTCGCTAATCCCCCTAACGGGAGACAAACTTCCCGAGCCGCTGGGAGAGACCCGGGGTCAGTCCACTTTCCGCTGGCGGAGCAAAGCCACCGTGAGAAACATATTTTTAATGTGTGTGTGGGGGACGGCTGAAGGATTGGACAGCTTTACACTGTTGACCTTATAAATGCCAGTTATTCCCGCCGTTAAAGTCCCACCAAGTGCCGGGGACAGCCTGAGAATGAACAAGACGACCCCCCAGAACGAGGACGTCAATAACCTCCCTGAACACAGTAAACTGGAAATGATGGAGACTTTACTGGACAGTTCTAGTCCCGTTATTTCACATAGAAAAATATGAGCAAAGAAAGGGAGGAAGAATCAATTTTTTGATGCAGTCCACAAATTTACATTTACATTTACATTCAATTTATGAAATATTCATAGATTTTAATTTTAGATTATATTTGCTTTATTTTTTAATCCAGGTAGATTTTAGTGCCAATTTCTACATATTTTTCAAATGTGGCCTTTCACTGGACAAAGTTAAAAGAAAACCAATCAACCAATCAGATCTAAATAGCCAGAATGATAACCAATCCACTCTAATTAGTCAGACAGCCAAACAATAGGCACCGATTAGCCCCAATGCAGACCAATCGGAAGGGAGTAGCCAGAATGCTAACCAGTTAGCTCTCAGACAGAACGCTAATTAACCATCATTATGCAGAATGCCAACCAATAGTCACAAATTAACCACAATGCCAGCCAATCATAAGTCTGTAAACAAAATGCCAACCAATTAGCACAGAGAAGCCAGAATGCTAACCATTTAACTCTCAATAGCCAGAATGCTAACCATTTAGCTCTCAATAGCCAGAATGCTAACCATTTAGTTCTCAATAGCCAGAATGCTAATCATTTAGCTCTCAGAAGCCAGAATGCTAATCATTTAGCTCTCATTAGCCAGAATGCTAATCATTTAGCTCTCAATAGCTGGAAAGCGGGCAGTGGTGGCCTAGTGGTTAGGGCGTCGGCCACATGATCGGAGGATCGGGGGTTCGAACCCCTTCCCAATGGGTTGCCCTGAGGTACCCTTGAGCAAGGTGCCGTTCCCGTCCTGCTCCTCCCTGTGATGGGCTGGCGACCTGTCCAGGGTGCGTCCCCTGTCCTCGCCCTGTGTGCGCTGGGTTGGACACCAGCACTCCCCCGCGACCCCGTTTGGGACAAGCGGCAGAAAATGGATGGATAGCCGGAATGCTAACAATTTAGCTCTCAGAAGCCAGAATGTTAATCATTTAGCTCTCAATAGCCAGGATGCTAACAATTTAGCTCTCAGAAGCCAGAGCGCCCAGGGAGCAGTGATGGGGACGGCACCTTGCTCAAGGGTACCTCAGGGCAACCTACTGGGAAGGGGTTCGAACCCCCGATCCTCTGATAATGTGGCTAACGCCCTAACCACTAGGCCACCGCTGCCCTAATCATTATTAGCCTGAATGCTAATCATTTAGCTCTCAGTAGCCCTTTAAGTGACTCTCTGTTTAAGGCATAAACATAGAGGAATACGTCAACGGATGTTTAAAAATTATACATTTAATGATGTATTTTTTCTTGTCTTTCAACCGTTTCGAATCTGTTTTGGCAGAAACGCCCAAGGAGCCCATCAGCCTGCACTTTCCACATGGCTGCATCTGCAGTTTTTAGTTGGATGGCCTTATTAACGGTGTAGTTTTTCATTCCAGCAGAGAGAATAACGTTGGCAGGATATAAATAACAGGACAATAATGGTTGAATGTTATCTAACAGATACAGAGAGAGAAATACTCCACTCTCTCCACGTCTCTGAGTGCCTATTAAAGTGCTCCACCAGTCCGCCAACATCAAACACTACAGCTCAGACCATGTTGGCAATACTGAGCTGGAAAATCAGCCCAAATCAGCACCCCTTCTCCACATTAGCCCCGCCCATTTTCACCAATTTAGCCCCACCCATTCAGCCGTGAACACAGTAGCCTCTGCCCATTTGGCCTAATCTAGTTCTACACCTTTAGCTTGCAGCAGCCTAGACCCAGGCATTTACACAACAGCGTTTTAGCCACGCCCATTTATCTCAGTTTAGCTCCTCCCATTCAGCATACAGCCATACCTGTTTAGTCCAGTTTAAGCCCGACCATTCAATTTATTGGAGTCTAGATCCATCTATTCGGCCAACAGCTGTTTAGCTCCACCCAAATCACATTGCAACTCCGCCCATTTGTCTTACAGCTGTTTAGCTCCACCCATTCTTCCTACAACATTCACTCGCAGCAGTTTAACCACTCCCCCTTCAGCCCACAGCTGTTTTGTCCCATCCATTCTGCATTTAAAATCTTCTGTTTCACCCTCATCCTTTTGGCCCTGCCTTCTCACCCTGAAGTTATAAGTAGTGTTTCAGCTACCAGGTGCCATACAGGGAGGCCAATCAGAGCGGTGCTCATTAGCATACATCAGCCTTAAAGGCATGGTAGCCGAAGAGCAGAGAAGAGCCGTCACTTTAAAGCCCATGGCTGGTTTGGGGGGAGTGTATTTGAGTTGTTTTCACCAAACTATCGCTATAGCAACGAAGACAATTGCCCATTAGTGGAGCAGCTTCCTTGGAGGCAGAGGAGGAATTTCAGGTGTGTGTGCGCATGTGTGTATGCGCATGTGTGTGTGTGTGTGTGTGTGTGTGTGTGTGTTTGACCCAGGCTGAACCAAGCGAGGACGCGTCTCACACACGGAGACTTCGAGTGTGCGGTAGATTCGCCTCTAAAGAGGCAGTTACGAGACTCCGAGTCATTCCTCAACCCCGCCAGCCGACAAAGTGGCAACTTCATTCCTCTCTCTCCCTCTCTTTCTCTCTTTCTCTCTCTTGCTTTCTCTCACTCTCTGAGCAATAACCAGCTTTTTGTCAGCTCAGTTTCCATGGCAACCACTCTCTCTCTCTTTCTCTCTCTCGCTCTCACTCACTCTCTCTCCACCAAGAGCTAATGGTGGAAAACTTGGGTGGCTGAAAGCTTTGGCCCAGGCAATGGAAAGTCGACTAAAGTTCAATCACCCGGGCCACTTTCGCTGAGCGACGCACACATCATTCAGCCGCCGCTCAAAAAATGAGGGCTTGGCAACCGGGCCCGACTTCGGCTCCGGGCTCCCAATTCATCACAGGCTCGCCTCGAACCGTCCTGATGTTGTGTTTTCCACGCAGCCGTCAAATCATGTGCTGATAACTGAAGTGCGGCACAAAGGGACGCTGATTAGGCTTCCTCTGAGAAAATAAATAAAAATGAAAAATTTGGGAAAAATGAAAAGCCTTCCAAGGAGTGGTCAGCTTCGAGTGGCTGAATTGCAGAATTTAAGAAAGCTGAAGCGCTAATGGATCAGATAAAGGTACGTTTTAACTCCTCGGGGTTTGTAGCTATGAACACAACCAGTCAGCCAATCAGAAGCCAGAATGCCAATAACTCTGCTTATTTGGAAAAATGTCAGCTAATAAGGTCTCAGTAGCCTGAGTGCCAACCAATCAACTCTTAGTATCCAGAATCTTAACCAATCTCTTAAACTTAAATCTAGCTACCCAATTCTACAGCATGCTGACCAATCAGAAGTCAGTATGCGGAATGTCAGCTAATCAACTTTCAGTAGCCAGAACGCCAGCCAATCAGCTCTAATTATCTTGAATGCCAATCAATCAACCCTTATTATACAGATTGCCAACCAATTAGCACAGAGAAGCGCTCGATGCGAACCGATAATGATGCGTTTAATGTGTTTATTGACAGAAATGAAATAAATAAACAGATCCCTTTTCTAAGAGGCGTGACCGGCAGATTCTCTGGAAAACGAGGGACGGAAACGAGCGACAGCTAGACGTTCCTGACCTCCGGGAGGCGGTTGATCCGGGCCGTAATGCAGACGGTTTAAGCCGGGTCTGTTGGGCAAACAAATTAAGCCAAGGTAATCCGGGCTTGGGCCGGCGCCACGAATCTTTACATAAGGGGATCGAGCCTCGACCTTCAGAGTCGACGAGTCATCGAATCCTGCCTTTAAAATCCGAGGCGAGGAAACTGTCAGCCAAACGTGACGCCTCGCTCTGAAGTTCCTCGCCGAAGTTGACCTGCTGACGACCTCCGGGACGGCTTTACTCTTATTCAGCGGTGAATTTCAACAAGGAGATTCTTCTTCACGTGGCTTTTGACCCTCAGCGAGTGATGTAGGTGTTGGTGTGTCCACAGGATCTCTAAGACTGCCAGAACCGGTCCAGAACCGGTGAATGGTTTGAGGACCAAAACTCTTGTTAGAACTAATTCATGGTCATAGACACGTCTCTGGTCCGGAACTGGGACACAGTGATACGACTGATCAATAGCTGATCCAGGGTGGTTGAACTGGTCTGTGATGGTAGAACTGGTCCAGAACTGACCCTTGGTGGTAGCTTGAACTTGACTTAGCATGACTGAACCATAGCAGGTCTGTCTTATCAGATCTGGTGCAAAATCATTCTATGGTAGGGCATTTCCAAAACTGATCGAAATGCTTTCGGACTATGTCCAGAACTGGTTCTTGGGAAGCTCATCAGCTTCAACGAGAAAGTGCAGACCTGGACGGGTCCGTTTCATTTTTCGGCAAACTGTTGCCCGGGCGACGCTCGGGAAAGTCAACTTCTTGGCTCAGATTTTGTTTCTAAAAGTTTGTAATTTATTTGGTTGTAAAAGGAACGAACCAGACACAAAATTGTGACGGCGACTCTGAAACGGAGCTCGTTTGTCTGTCGAGGGAACTCCTGATCGGATCCGATCGCCGCGGTGACGGATTTATTGGAGTTAGTCCTCGCGGAGCCCCAGAAATTACAGCCCGACTTCATTAAATTACACTCCGAAATGATCCTGCTCGTAATCACTGCCGCCTTCGCCTGCGCTCCCCCCCTAAAACGAGGACGAGCAGATGGAGGAACGTGACTGCGGTGGTTCTGGAGAAGATGCATGTGTCAGATGTGTGTGTGTGTGTGTGTGTGTGTGTGTGGATGGTTGAGGATGCAGAACGCAGACGAATCATCAGGTTGGCAAGGCTCGTTATTTTCGTCATTTGTACCAAGTGAATCATACCCCGCTCTTTCACACGTCTTCACATGGGCTGGGTTCACTGGGAGTTGTGGAAGCGGACGTCCCAGACCTGTGCATTTCATTCTCCTCAGTGAAGCCCCACGTGTCCCTCCGGGACGCTGATGATGGTCAAATTGTCCATCTGAAATAAATCCCTCCATGAAAAGGTTTTAGTTTTAGTCCAAAAAGCCTGTTTTTGTCTCTTAACCATTTTCTGCCCCAGGACTTTTCGGGGGAACTCTTTCAGGAGCTATTTAGTCTCCATTTCTAACTGTAAAAACCACCGAGGCGGGTCACTTGGCTGAGGTGTTACCATGGTGATGGATATTTTTGGGTAGCCCAGCTATGGGAGCAGCATAGCAACCCAGCCAAAACGGGGACCGTTTTTGAATGATAATGGCAGTGAGGAAGCATTTTAGAACAGCTTTAGTGTCACAAATGTGTTGCTATGGTGTTCCAGGTGGTTGCTAGGTTGTTGCTAGTTGTGTACATGAACACACCTCGGTGATAAACACATCACCGGCACCAGGAATTGTGACCGAAGCTACGATGGCACATCCGAGGGCAACGTGGAGCATTATTTATGAACACACACTCATAAATAATGCACACACACACGCACACACACACACACACACCTCCCAGGGAGCAGATTTTAATAAGCTTAACGCGACGAATGGATCCCCCGACGTACGTCATGTGAGAAAGGATTAGGGGCGAGCGTCTGCAGCACAAATCCATGGGTGCTAATACTTTGAAACTGTGTCCATGTCACATCGTCCTCTGCTGGCTTTTAAAGCGCCTGAAGGGCGGGAAGTGTAAGAGGAGTCCCATTCGCGAGATCCTCAAATCAATTTCCCGCGACCTAAATAGATGCACTCGGGCCCCTGGCGGACCTTCACCTGCGGCCCAGAAGGTGCCCGGAGACCTCCTTTCCTCTCTTTTGCCTCTTCCGGCCGGGACGTTTCCTCACGACACCTCCAGCGGCGTCCATTCAGTTAGAGGGACACGGAGAGCCTTTCTGAACTGTGTAATTCGCTAACAAGGTGTTCCAGGACGGTGGCGTCCTGACCCGTTTATTCTTCCTCTCTCAAAAGAAAGCCAGTGGCGTCCTTCTTGTCCAAGGTCACAGCATCGTCTTTGAGTCCCGAAGCACATTTTCGTCCTCCGACGTTTCACAGCCTCTGGAGAACCTGAGAGAGAATCCAAGGCTGAGTTTTTTTTTTTTTTTCCCGTTATTTTCTTCTCTTTTTCGGTCTCTTTGTCAGGAAGCCGTGTGTCCTGGTTTGTACCCTCGAGTCTGAAATGAAAGTGTTTTTAATGCTATAAAGCTGCAGGGCCTCCTCTGTGGATTATATAAGTAGACATGTAATCGAATAATTATTGCACTTAATTAAGTGATTTAATTGGTTTAAGGCTTCCCGAGCTCTTCTGACACTTTTGCAGACAAACAAGATTTATGCATTCCTATTGGCTGCTTCCTGCAACGTCTCCGATTAGACAATTTGCTCGGGGGTTAATCCTCACCGCCATTGATAATTATTGCATTTGTAGCATAAATAAGGTTTTAATCTTCTGCTTCTTTCTTTCCGCTGCTCCCATTTAGGGGGCACCATAGCAGATCAACCATCTCCATGTCTTCCTGTCCTCTTTCACACCTCTCTCACCACATCCTCCTCTTTGTCCTTCCTCTTCTCCTCTTTCCTGGCAGCTCCATCTCAACATCCTTCTGATATGCTCCTCGTCGTTCCTCTAGGTTCTCTCACATTGTCTCCAGAATGTTATGCTGGTTTGGAGACGCTAGTGAGACCAGCTATGTTATACATATATGAAATGACAGGAGGTGGAGCTGGAGGTATCAAAGGTAATGAGATTTGCGTCGAAGGACAAGATTTGGGACGAGCATATACAGCTCAGTTTGGACATAGCAGGTCTCATTATTGTCTTGAACCTAAATAATATAGCTGGTCTCACTGCCGCCTCCAACCCATATAACGTAGCTTGTCTCACTACCGTCTCCAACATTACCGTGGTATAACGTTAGTGATGGATGGAGATCATAAAGATCAACACATTTTAATCATGAACTGATTTTTGTCCTTAATTTGAGGCCAGTTTTTAATATCAGGTTGTTTTTAACCGGATTCGAGAGGCTTCTTTGGCTTTATTCAGAGATTCTGTCCTAAAATCGTCTCTGGTCAAGGTGATCCCGAGGAACGTTAGCGCTGCATTTACCCAACGCGGAGGCTTCGAATTACAAGCACAATGCAATTCATCTTCCTTCAGCACTTTTGTTCCATCTTAGGCCTCGTTCTCGCCACGCTCCGGAGCCTGAGATATCATTTACTGTGAGGTACCGGCCAAATTGCCCTGATTTATTGAAGGAAAGGAGGAAAAAATCAGAACCATCATTTGCTGAAAAAGGAAAAAAACACACCATCTTGAAACATCCTTGCTGCAAATGAAGGAGTCCAGCACCACGGAGAGAGTCTAACAAACCAGACGGCTTCTGGGAGCGTATCCGCTATCCCTTCGGCAACACCAGTGCACCAAGTTTCTCTAGTTCCTTGACCAACTTTAGTCAAGCAGCCTTCATCTGAAGTTAGCTTCATTAGATGTTTTGTCCTCACACCTCAAAACCCAGCATATTTTACAATGTAATGTCCTTGTCATGTCGTCCTGTCCTGGCTGTGAGCCAAACGTTTCCCTTCGTCCTTCCTCCCGCATCACCAGCTAGCTGGTTTCAAAACCCCTTAGAAATGCACCTCAAAGTCCTCCCACCATGTTCAGTAGGGTGTTTTTTTTCACTTTAAAGTGAAAATCAAGCTGCGGGGACGACTGTGGCTCCGCTGTTGGACGCCAGTCAGCGTATTTACAGCAGAAGTAACAGTGGGGTCCCTGTAAGTCGTCCTTTTAGAGAAATCGAATACAGTTCTTCTGCAGAACGTGTAAAATCTGTAGCAGTTTATGGGTAATGGTGCTGAGCGGTGCTGCACACGTCCCCTCATTTCTTTACGTCCTGCTTCCAGACGTCCTTGTATGTTTAATGCATTGCTGTGGGACAGTTGTCCAGTTCTTGAAGGACAAAATTTTGGTGTCTCATTTTCAGTGCAGTTTCTGAAGCAGTGTGGGATCATCTCCACAGAGAATGCAAAGACAGAAGAAGAGCTTTGGGACGTCCTTCAAGAAGCCTGGAGAAGCGTTCCTGAACTTAAAGAAAGGAGCCGGGCTAAGAGCATTGAGGCTGTGCTGAAGAATAACGGTGGTGAATTTTGAACTTTAGATTGGAGTTACATGTGTTTGTGCACAAATCACTGAACCTACTGTCCCACCTTCACACAGAACAGAGAGACATGAAGACTTTTGGACAGAGTTTTTGGCGTGAGCACTTTCAGTGTTGCTTTGCTGAGCGAATCCGGTTGAATTTGGTCCATTTGTCATCTGCATTAAAAAATACATTTGTATCCTGACAGATTTATGTCTCCGTGTCACTGTGGCCGCTGTGCACTTGTTTGGACTCGAATAAATGAATAAATTTGCATGTTGACGGGTTGGAATAAGGGTGTAGCATGACGTCTGACGAGATCCACCCGACCATGGAGGCGAACAGACAATCGAGATCGCAAGTCGCTCAAGAAAATGAAAGGAATAGAAAATGAAAGAAAATTGAAAAAAGAATAGTAGATGCCTTGCTTTGAAAATGGGTTGATCGATTAAATTAGTGGAGGAATGTGTTCAGAATTCATTTCAATGAAATTCAAATTATAATTGAAAGCAAAATAAAAGTAAAGCGGGGGGTCGAATTGATTCTGGTTGCTGAAACGATCATTTTCAGACTTTTCTTTGCAAAAACGTGGGATTATCATTGATTTTCCAAACTAGTGTTGGGCTTTTGATTGGAAGGTAATGATTTTATGACCCTCGCAGTTGGTCTAAATGAAAGGGAGTGACGGATTTATAAGTTTACAGCACCTAAATGTGACTTTTAATGATTGAAAAAAAACTTTTAAAATAATCACAGAAGAATATAAAGGCTGGTTCTGATGAATCGTATATTAAGTTCTTTGGAAAAATGCATCATAAATGACTAAATAGCCATGAACAACCAATCCCCCTTTGGGGTATGAGGTTCTACTGAAAGATCCAGGTAGTAATTTGTATCCCATAAAGTTTTATTTCAAATTTGTCATTTTCTTTTATCCATAGTGGGGCAACTTGAAATCATGTTTAAGATGAAAGTAAATGCAGCATTAGGAGTCTTGCCCAAGGACTGTTAGGAAAGGACAGTGGTGTTATCCACTATGCTATCCGCTTCACTGTCAAACACAATGGAGATCATGGTTCTGGTGTTTTGTTGCTATTAGAACTTCCTAATTTTGAAGAAACCATAAATTCTCACCAATTTTATTATTATTATTATTTTTTTTAAGAAATCCAATGTTGGTAGCACTTGTTGCTACAAAAAGGACATAGGAATAGGTGGTGGTTTTAATGTTTTAAGTTATTCACTGTTAAAACAAAACACAAGTTTGTGCCTGATAGATTCTGTGTTGAAATTTACATTCTTAAAAAACACCATAAAAATCCAAAAGCGAATAAAAGAGAAATAAAAAATGCTGGAAATTTTATTGGAAACTGTTTTATTAAATAGGATTTAGGCCTATTACTAATCAGTGGTGCCATCTTTTTTAGCCACGTTAGCCTGAGGTAGGAAACTTTCTTTGGGAAAAGGAAGAGGATAAAGTGTGTAAATTTGATTTGTTGCCATACTGTTCTTTTAAACAGCCCTGAGCTGAAGAGCAAAAAAAATAAAAATCAAGCCGGCGGTGGTTTATGAGGCCCTGCGTTTCACCGCCGTAAATCCTCACATCTTTAGCTCCTCATTTCCAATTTGCTCCCTCTTTTGAATTGCCGAAATAATCTCAGCTTATCGCCCCCCCCCCCCCCCCCCCCC
>JABMDN010019697.1:0-10224 GCA_017165825.1 Hepsetus odoe
GTGTGTGTGTGTGTGTGTGTGTGTGTGTGTGTGTGTGTGTGTGTGTGCTTATGTGTGTTCTGAAATGCCCTTCATAAAAATGGAAACATGAAAAATGGTTTTCATGACTAATAGGAAGTGAGATCACTGTGGTTTTGTGAACATTAATAAACTTCTGATGAAACCTTTCTAAAGACAGAAGAGTTCCTGTGGAGTCTGTTCTCTCACAGCTCCTCTGAGCTGCAGGACATTAGAGTGTGTTCAGCTCCAGTGAAGAGCTGCTGAGAGAGTTGTGTACTCAGTGTGTGTGTGCAGCACTAGTGTAGGGCTGGTGTGTATCTGTCAGTGTGCTGTGAAGTCAGTGTTGTTTTACTAGTGAGAATGTTGCTGAGTGTTTATCTTCTCTTAATGGAGCTTCTCGTCACTGAAGGTGAGTGAGATCTGTTTCTCTTTTTACTGATGAACTGACAGTGTGGAGCTGTGAGCTCAGTAAAAGGTGTTTACACACTGAGAAAAGAACCAAAACGGGAGATCTGGGACCACAACAGTTTATTGTAAAAAAGAGTTTAGCTGGACAAGAAGGTCCGGGGTTCAATGTGCAGGCGAGGCAGTCCAGTTTCTCTCTGTGTGGAGTGGACATGTCCTCCTGTGTCTGTGTGTGTTTCCTCCTGGAGCTCCGGTTCCTCCCACCATCCATAGACATGCACGTCAGGTTGACTAGAGATGCTAAATTGTCCTCAAGTGTGAGTGTGCTGGTCTGTGTGTCTGCCTTGAAATGAACTGGTGACCTGTCCAGTGTGTCCCTGCTGTTCCCCCTGTGAGATCTGGGATAGACTCCAGCACCGCCTGCGAACATGAACAGGACACACGGCTCAGAAAATGAGAGAGCAGTGTTGTTGCATATGCTTTTATTTTATCATGAATTTTGATACATTTAACAAAAGTTTAAAAATGTCTTTCATTTTTTGATCTACATCATTAGTAGAATATGGACATCTGAGTCCATCATTAAGTGAAAACTCAGATGAGCAGAATAAAGGACGCGTTAGTTCTAAAAGTGTAGTTGTGGTTAAAGAGCTGAATGTCCTCATGAACTGAAACAGTTGATCTGATCAGCACTGTGGGCGTGAACGTGGGTCTATAATAGAGTGTGTGTGTTTGTGGGCTTGTGGTTTTGGTGCTCTGTCTAAAAGGGTGCACAGCCGTGCAGAAGTCTTTGCACCATGAACATGAGGGTGCAGCTGGTTGAGGAGGGTCAGGTGTGTGTGAGTGATACCTTTAGCTTCTTCTGCTCCCAGTAGAACAACATTTACCAGCAGCCGACATGTTTGTTGTAAAACGATGCACCAAAAGTAAATAAATAGAGACATCAGTGTTTTTGTTGACTGTGGTACAAATATGAGGATCCCAAAAGGCCTTAATCATCCATAAAGATGGGAAAGATAAGAGAACACAAACAGTGATGGAGAGTCGTGTTGATCTTAATAAGTAAGCGTTAAAAGCTATTAGTCCAAGAAGTCCCATTAATAACTCAGTTTTTGTCTCATCCGTGCAAAGCACTTTGTTCCCAGATGAATCTGACTCGTCTGAATGAGTTTCGCAAACAACACGTGACTGTGTTTGTGGCGTGAGTGCAGAAAGTGCTTCTTTCTCCTCACCCTGCCATGCAGATGTTCTTTGTGCAAATTGTTCTGAATTGTAGAAGAATGTACAGATACACCATCTGCAGCAAGAAGTGGAAAATGCAGCACAAAAGTTGCAGACTCCTGGTCCATTTCTGTCTTTGTCTACGCCCGCTCCCCCTCCAACACCCAAGTCCTGTCCCTGGCTTATTCTTCACCAGCTTCGTCACCAGCTTACTAGATGGAGGCTCCTGCAACCGCCCGGGGGGTGAAGCCTGTTGATTGGAGCTCTCGCCCACCTGTTAATTTGAAAACTCTCACGACCACCCAGAAAGGCAGTGCTTGTTCTACACCAGCTCCTCAGACCGCCCAGGGGAGCGTGGCTGATTTGCGACCGCCCTCTGCAACCAGTCAAGGAGGCGGTGCTTGGTCATCTACATGGACTTGTGTCCTGGTTATGGGCCCAGGCATGCATCCCATTAGGGGGCTGGTTAATTCTGTTGGTAGTTTTGGGTTTTGATTGTCTTGGTCCCCGGCTGGATGAGCAAGCACAATGTTGATGGAGGACGTTCGTCGTCTGGGGAACCTTGCTTTTATGGTTGTGCTCACGTCTTCTTCTGGAGCTCAGCAAGCAGCTGAGGAGTGGATCAGAAGGGCACTGATCGCAAAAGCTATGTCGCTTGGGTGATGCCTGGAGTTGTTGGTGCCTCCGATCCTGCTCGGGGCTGGATGACTGGACTGGAGGAGCATGGCCGAGTTGTGCAGGTGCTGAAGGACATTCAGGCAATGGCATGGTGGTCCTTAGATCGGTTGGGGACTTTGGTCCATCCCACTCCCCCTCCACCACAGCTCCCAATTCCTCACTTGCTCCAGTTACTCCAGCACAGGAAGGCAGGACTGATTATGTCTTCTGTCTCAGCACCAGAGGGTGGTGCTTCTTTTCTATCTTACGCGTTAGCCTCAAAATGTGGGGCTACAAAGCCAGTTCTCATGCCAGCTCAGGGAGACGGAGCGTCAACACAATTTTTCTTCTCAGCACCGTAGTGCGACTCTTCTTTGCCAGCTACCATGTTATCCCTAAAAGGTGGGGCTGCAATGCTGGCTCCCATGTCAGCCAAGGTAGGTGGGACCTTGGTGCTCTCACCCACGTCGACCCAAGCAGGTGGGTTTTCGGCCCCATCCTCCATGTCATACCATATAGGTGGAACTTCCACATCTGTGCCCACCATGGAGGGTGAGGCTTCCAAGTTTGCACCAGTCCTGGAGGGCGGAGCTTTTGTGACTGCGTCTGTGCCTGCTATGCAGAGTGGGACATCAGAGCCTGCAGCAGACTGGGAGGATGGGGATTCTGTGTCTGCTCCTGCTATGGAAAGCGGTGAATCCTCATCTGAGCTCGCCAGAGAGTGCAGGGCTTCTGGATCTGTGTCTGAGCCCACCAGGGAGAACGTGGCTACTGCGGCTGTCATTGTTTGAGCGTCAGTCATTAGTTACACACTTCCTTGGTACTAAAGGTTCCTGAGTTCTAGTGATGCCTAATAAAGTTGAGCACAACACTCCTGGCTATGTGTTTATGTTTGAGCTACAACACCACAGCGTAACATTTAGCATCTCCTGTGTGTGGATGAGAGAACACTTCATGTAGTATTCTGGGAATGACAGCAGCCCTGGACATAATAATGGAAGCATGACAAACAAATGTAAACAAATATAAACTTGCACGCAATAATTAGAAGAAGAAGAAGTGAGCTAGTTTGTATGCCAAATTTGTGTGTGTGTGTGTGTGTGTTAATGGTTGAGTGTGTTTGTGTGTGTGCGTGCAAATTTGTTTTTTTGTATGTGTGTGTGTGTGCATTTCTGTGCATGCGAGAGTGTTTTTTGTGTGTTTGCTTGTTCGAGTGTGTGTGTGTGTGTGTGTGTGTGACTGAAAAACCCATCATAAAAGTGGAAACAATGTGTATGTGCTTGTGTGTGTGTGTGTGTTTGTACATTTTATTTCTGTTTTTGCTCTTTTGTGCACGTGTGCATGTGGATGTTTATGTGTGTGTGTGTGTGTGTGTGTGTGTGTTAATGGTTGAATGTGTTTGTATGTGTTAATGGTTGAGTGTGTTTGTGTGTGTGCATGCAAATGTGTGTTTTGTGTGTGTATGTGCATTTCTGTGCATGCGTCAGTGTTTGTGTTGTAGCGATCGCGGTTACGATTTCCGTAATACTTTTAAAATCGAGCAGACGCCGTTTCCACCACAATACACGGGAAAGAACTTTCAGTGTTTTAATATGTACAAGTGCTCCCTCACTAACATAGAATATATTAGTATAATATATTATATAATATAAATATAAATATATATTATATAATATAAATATACACGATCCAAACAGTGAATGTAGATGTATTGAGTCCAACAGTACTGATCAATCTTTTAAAGGTGATTCTGGAGATGGGTAGATGGCAAACGGAAAAGTCTTACCATGAAGGTGATGGAGTGGGCTGCAAAGAGAGGTATAGCCCAGGACTGTGGACTTCAGGGAAGGGAACTGTCCCAACAGGTGGCTCACCTCGGGGGACTCCTGTACCTCCTTGGGTAGTTCTTTCCATGAAGGTTGGGGCCGAGAGGCCAAGACTGAGGGCCTAAATAAAACAGAGGAGAGAAGGCCAAGATCTACAGCACGGCCACTCTGCAAGCCTTCCAGGAGCTCCACAGGATCATAAAGGGTGATTGGCTCTGTGTTCTCGACAAAACCCCCCTTCCCTTTGATCCTACTCTGGAAGGATAGAGGATGATGATATGGGGGAAGACTGTACTGACCCCGAGCCCAGTCTAGTCGGATACGGCTCTTAGCCATAAAATCCAACCCCAGAAGCACAGGCCATGCCAAATCTTCATCAGCTAGTACAAAAACTGAAATTGTGAGTGAATGAGCTGCAACCTTGAGGTGTAACGGAATGCAGCCAAGGGAAGGCTTTTGTGCTCCATCCGCCAGTGCAAACTGCTGGGAAGGCACTCGGAGAAGTCTCCCTGAGGGTGGTCGTAAAATCTTATAGGTGGAATAGCTGATCAGAGAGAAGGTGGATCCAGTGTCCAGAAGGGCTGGGCCTTTCCTTTTCCCCACCATGACCTCAATTGCCATGAGGGCTGGAGGCGCTATGTGCAGTACTGGATCGGGCGGAGAGTTCTTGGTTTCAGCCGCCATCGCTCCCCTTTTCTTAGGGCCAGGTCGCCCCTTGAACCCAGGACCAATAGTCCCGCTGACTGGCACGGCCTTTTTTTATGAAGGTGCTCACCCGGGCAATGTCAGCTACTGTCTCCACTGCCCCTCACATAATTATCATCCCTTGGGGATTGACATGATCTAAAATCTTTTGTACCACCTCCTCCTCAGTCTCCTCAGACTTCCACTTCAGGCAGAGAGCACGGTAGTCATAGGCAAAGTCCCTGATACTTTCTTGAGGTCCTTGAACCCTGACTCGCAACTGTTCTTCTAACTCTGCCTGGAAACCCGAGGACAAGAAGGCACCCAAAAAAGCAGCTTTAAACTCCCGCCATGTCCTCATGTTAGACCGTTCAGCCTTCCATCAATTGGTCGGAACCCTGCAGGACCGTATACAATAAAGCCAACACTTCTGGATCAGACAGGTGATGAAGAGATAAAAACTCCTTACATGCCTCGATAAAAGTGAGGGCATCCCCTTCGTCTGGGTTGTATTCAGGGAACTGGGGCTTAATAGGAAGGGATGTGGAGTGTGGGCAAGGGGTGGAAAGACCTTCAGCTTGAAAGCTGTCTCGGTCTCCAAAGAACCGACTGGGGGTTCTAGTGAGATGGACACGACTCATCTCCTTCTTTCACTGCTCATTCCACCTTTTTAAACAATCTACTACCACCTTTGCTGAGGTATCTAGTTGTTCCTCCACATGCTCTTCACTGGCCCTCACCAGGTCCATAAGGAACTCTCTTAAGGATGTCTCTCTCTCTATAGCCCGTTGTTGTGCTTCTCACAGCTCAGCAAGATCCTGCTCCAACTTAGTGATTTTACTGTTGGCCATCTCCAAGGCCTGTTGCATGTTGCCATGTCATTAACACCATGGCAACTCTATCCCCTTTAAAAAGCTTTACCGTTTACCAAAACACAAGCGCGTAACACACGGATTAAAATGGAGATCCAGAAATAACCGGGACAACGCAACACCAAAAACATCCAGCAAAACACAGTGTAATGAAGCAATGCAAAGAATAAACGTAGCAAACAACACAAAATATAACAGAACTATAAATCGTTAAGACAGGAAGTAACATACGCTATAGAACATATAATATCTTACAGACACTATGTCGAAAATAATGGGAGCGATACTTAAACCCCCGAAAGTTCCCCGTCCGGGTCACCACTCTGTAGCGATCGCGGCTTCGCTGAACGATTTCCGTAATACTTTTCAAATCGAGCAAACGCCGTTTCCACCACAATACACGGGACAAAACTTTCAGTACACCAACAAGTGTTTAATATGTACAAGTGCTCCCTAAATACCATGGAATATAACACAAACAAACACAGGATCCAAACAGTGAAAGTACACGTATTGAGTCCAACAGTGCTGATCAGTCTAGTAAAGGTGATTCTGGAAAAAAAAAAAGTGAAAGTGACAACCCTTGTCATTGCGAGGTCACAGCACTGCAAACCATGAACCACAACGAAATTGGACCTCTGCTTTTAACCCATGCACACAAACACCGTGCAGCAGTGGGCAGCTATTGAAAGCGCCCGGGGAGCAGTGACGGGGACGGTACCTTGCTCAGGAGTACCTCAGGCCAACCTACTTGTGAGGGAATCGAACCCCCAATCTTCCGATGCGGGGCAACTCCCTAACCACTAGGCCACCCCTGCCCCGGAGAAGGGTAGATGGCAAACGGAACAGTCTAACCACGAAGGTGATGGAGCAGGGGAGGATGGAAAGGACGGGTGATGTAATCCTGGTAACTAGAGTGAAGTGGGTGTCCAAATAGTCCAGCGGGGTTAATCCACAAACAAGGAAGACGAACTCTGACAGTCTTCTTTGTGAACACATATAATACACCACAAAGGAAAGGATTTTAAACAAGAGACACGGAAACTTCTCTCTCGTACTCCTTCTCTCCCAAACTTTTACCTGACCACTCGATGATAGCCCCTCTCCCGCTAATTACTCACCTGATTATATCAGGTAAGCTCTTAAAGGGGAAGTGCGGTGTTAATATGGGGCTGGAGCGCCCTCAGGCTGTCTGGAGGAACACCGTGCCGAGCCAGGGGGAAACTCCCTTATGCATTATGTGCGGTGTCACAGTGTGTTTGCTTGTTCGAGTGTGTGTGTGTGTGTGTGTGTGTGTGTTTGTACTTTTTATTTCTACTTTTGTTCTTATGTGCACATGTGCATGTGGATGTTTGTGTGTGTGTGTTTGTTAATGATTGAGTGTGTTTGTGTGTTTGCACACATTATCACATTATCATTATATCAATCATTATAATCATTATTTACTAAAGACTAGATGCAGAGGACTGGAAGAAATGGAGACAGTTGATCTGCTGTGGCGACCCCTAAACGGGAGCAGCCGAAAGAAAAAGAAGATTTACTGATTACTAGATCACTTACTACATAACACCTTATGATTAAATATTAACTAAATATGAACTGTTAAATAATAACTGTCATGACAATGAAAACAGAGAGAGTCTGATGAACTTTATCTCTCTGATCTGTGTCTCTGCAGGCTGCACTCTGGTCCACAGTAACAGACTACAGTTTATAACAGCAAACACAGGAGCGTCAGTACTGCTGCCCTGTTCCTGCACTGACCTCAACACCACACCTGAGAAACTCACCTGGAAGAAAGACAACACACACACACAACAACGTGAAGAGATCTCCATTAATAGTGATCAGTACAGAAACAGAGTTCAGCTGTTTAACACTCACTCTCCAGGAAATCTCTCTCTACTCATATCACTCCTGACTGAAGAGGATGGAGGAGATTACACCTGTGATATTAATCCTGATTCGCATGATGCTGACCATACAATAATCAGACTCACTTTTAAACGTAAAACAGTTTTACTTTTTATTTCACGTTTTTATCAAAGAAACAGCCAAAGAAAAATTTGCATGTTCTTCACACCCCAGAATGGGTTGAGGAAGGTAGAGGAAAAACTAATTAAAAAAAAAAAAAATTTTAAATGTAATAACAGTGGAAAGGTGGACAATTCATGTAAGTACATGTGTATCAACTTCAGTTTTTACTCATGTAACTACATCAGTGTTTCTTGATGGTCATGATAATATATGTATTGTGTGCAGTTCTACGTGTGTGTGTGTGTGTGTATTTGAGTTTTTGCTTATTTTTGTGTCTGTGCTGCAAGTGTGTGTGAGCCCATGTGCATGTGGTTGAGTTTTCAGACTATTTCATTACACAAGAATGATTAATTCAGTTTTACTGAAAGTTTCAGGTTTATTATTATTTTATAATGAATTTAATAATCAGTTCTTTAATATTTGTTTCTGACCTTGTGCTACATTTTCTCTGGGAGACCTTTATCCTCCTCACTGGGATCATATTCAGACTTTTATTACTTCCTACTTTGTCCTACAAAACCATCACCTTTATCAAACGTGCCTCCAGGAACAGAATCATCAACAGTGTTTTTCTAAAATGTTCTGACTGATATGAGCAGTTATTAATATCTTTAAATAAAACTTTAATCATCTTGGTTTCTGTGCTCTTCTGAGTGAAGTGGAGAATAAAACACAACAATCCCACGGTTTAATCAGTGGAGTCTTCACTTCACCTGGAGGGACTTTTAACTGATGGGGAGGAATTTAGAGACGGTCTAATGACTGTGTTCCATAAAAGCAGCACAGAGCTGCAGAAACATGGAGAAGAATTAATAGATTCATTAACAGCTAATAACCAGTTTCACACACGAGCACTAGTTAGTTTACATTTTAATATTCCATCAAATTAAAACACTAACGAGATCATTATCAGTGCTGTTAGTATCAGTTTACAGTAAAGGAGCAAATAAATGAAGAACTAATGACAAACATCTATCAGTTAATTGTGTATTTATTAGCTAATCATTAATTACTAATTACTAGATTACTTACTACATAATACCTTATGATTAAATATTAACTAAATATGAACTATTAAATAATAACTGTCATGACAATGAAACCAGAGAGAGTCTGATGAACTTTATCTCTCTGATCTGTGTCTCTGCAGGCTGCACTCTGGACCACAGAGAAGGACTACAGTTTATAACAGCAAACACAGGAGAGTCAGTACTGCTGCCCTGTTCCTGCACTGACCTCAACACCACACCTGAGAAACTCACCTGGGAGAAATACAACACACACACACAACAACATGAAGAGATCGCCATTAATAGTGATCAGTACAGAAACAGAGTTCAGCTGTTTAACACTCACTCTCCAGGAAATCTCTCTCTACTCATATCACTCCTGACTGAAGAGGATGGAGGAGAGTACACCTGTGATAGTAAAGGTGACCATACAATAATCAGACTCACTGTTAAAGGTAAAACATTTCACCTTCCTGAGAAAGTTGGACGAAAGACTAACAGTTCAATAATAAAAGTCTCAGTTTCAAGTTAAATAAATGTAATAACAGTGGAAAGGTGGACAATTCATGTAAGTACATGTGTATCAACTTCAGTTGTTACTCGTGTAACTACATCAGTGTTTCTTGATGGTCATGATAATATATGTATCGTGTGCAGTTCTACATGTGTAATAAACTGATACTTACGAACGGCTGTGCAGGAAGCTACAGTGAATCCTTTAATCAACAGAATTAACAATGATGAAAAGTCTTGAACAGCAGTCGTCACGGTGACCTGTGTGTAACTAAGAGTGAGAAAAGTTGCTGTTATGTTCTGTCTACTCATGAATTTAAGATGAAATTTGTTGATATAATTGAACAGAACAGAGAATCTAGTCTGACTGTAAGATGACGTTAGCAAGTTCTCATCAAATCTGCTGTTTAATAAGA
Organism: Hepsetus odoe; assembly: GCA_017165825.1. Classification (NCBI taxonomy): domain Eukaryota; kingdom Metazoa; phylum Chordata; class Actinopteri; order Characiformes; family Hepsetidae; genus Hepsetus; species Hepsetus odoe. The sequence goes on from JABMDN010019697.1 coordinate 9,642, forward strand.
TTGAGATTTGTTGAGATTGAGATAAAAAGATTGTGTCTCTTCAGAGGAACTCTAGATCCATAATGTCCACAATGTCCTTAATGTCCATTAAAGAAATGAAATGAATAGGACTGACTGCTGTGAACAAACTCTGTTTAACTGGTTTATTCTTCGACACTCTCCAGACTGAGAAAATGAACAGAAACTAAAAGTTTAATAAAAATCTTTGGTTCAAGCATTTTTATGTATAATTGCTCCAAACTGAAACACATTAAATAAATAAGATCACAGTTACATTGTGATCATCCTGAATTTGGAATGTGAACTCAAAATAACACCGCCGGGTTTAATTAGTATCTTTTGATTATAATTTTAATGATTTCCATATTAATGTGTTTCTTACTCATTAAAATTATATTCGCTTTTTAAAAACATTTTTATTTTGGTCTAAAAGAAAATAAAGACCCAACACAGTCGGACAGTTTGTGTTTAGAAAATACAGAAACAGAACAGAAAATCCAGCTGGATTGTAAAATGGACTTTAACGAGTTTCTCTCACAGTTTTGATCAGATGTGTCTGAAATTCCTCGACTGTCACTGAACT
>JABMDN010019705.1:0-11351 GCA_017165825.1 Hepsetus odoe
TTATTATTATTATTATTGCATACATTGCCTGAACCATTGAGCCCCTAACCATGATTGTGGGTTAATAAAAATAAAATTAATAATAATAATAATAATGATAATAATAATGATAATAATAATACTATATTGACCACAGTCAATATAAAAATATGAAAAATTCACACTATTATATTTATATTAGTTTATATTATACAGTGTGGATGTAAATATGTTCTGCAGAGCGCTCTAGAGTCTCAGCCCCCTGCGAGTGATCTAAAACTAACTAAGCTGTGTGTCTCTGTGACAGTGGGGTAATATCTTGTCCAACACCTGCAGTGTCCCCTCTCCTCTCCAGACGTCTCATTTGTCCTACAGGCTTTAAAATCTGCTTCTTGGTCCAAACCAGAGGAAAGTTCTCCTGCTGTGCCATCCTGCATGCACTGAGGAAGACATGCATGGAAACACTCTCACACACACACACAGACACACACAGACACACACACACACACACAGAAACACACCCCCTTACCTGTAGTTGGTCTCCTCCCAATTAAATCAGCACTCAGGCCTGTAGGAGGCTTCTTCATCCCAGTGAACTCTTCTGCTTCTCTCTCCCACTGGCATTGTTTTGGGCTGCCCCTGTTGTTTCATGTTATCTATCAGCCTGCTGGATGTTGAGACCACATTGAAGTCAGGCATGCAAGAAAAGTCACTTGTGTTAATCCAGAGCCAATGTTGCCATAGTGAGCTGTTGGGTTGCAGCAGAGAAGCTAGCTGCTGCCATCTGTCTGCCAGGAGTCAAACAACAAGCACTTCTGCTTAAATCTCACACCTGATCTGAAGACACCAGGACATGTGAGGAGACCCTTTAAGTGTCACCTTGACCAAATGATTCACCATTTAAAAAGTTGTCTCTTAAATAAGAAGTGCTAATTAACACACCTGGGTGGGACCTGAAGGTCAGCGCTCTCTCTCAAACATCTGTAACATCTGGGGAGTTTAAGCTGCCCAGCCTTGGATGATTACTGGAACTCACTGTCCCGGGACAGCCTGGCAGCTGATATCAGTCCCATTAAGAGTTTGTACCCAAACCTGTTCATTTCAATGACAAATAAACTGTAGGAAGGGTCGGCTCTTCAAAATCTGCCACTGTTTGAATTGTTTAGAAAGCAGTGTGTCCAACCACAATTTGACCATTAACTGTTATACTGAAACTGCACGATCAGGGTTTTAAAAATGCTGAAAACATTTGACAAAAAAGCTATTTTTGATGATCCAGTTGCCTTCATTTCAAGGTTTGGATGAAATGACTTTTGACTCTCTAAAGGGAACCTCTGCAAAATTAAATACATAATTATTGTTTATTGCTAAATCTAATGGTGCAAAACTCAATCTTGTGGATTTTCTACTTTATTTTCTCCTCCAAAATGTTAAACTTTGCAAACAAATTGAAATCGTTCAATAAAATGCCATATTGAAGTTCGTAAGATTAATTTATATAATATTAATATAATAATTTAATAAATCACATTCTCTCTCTCTCTCTCTCTCTCTCTCTCTCTCTCTCTCTCTCTCTGTCTATATATACACAAATAGAATACCCTATACATCATATACATGCCATCATATAAGCACTCTGCTAGGTATATGTACATATTCATATGCTTAACAAAAGCAAGTGCATGCACACTATATTACACATAAGAATGAACCATAAACAATTAATGACAGGACTGCTGGGAGAAAATCCTATTAAATACATCATGCACCCAGACCAATACATTGCCAACCATATGGACACTCACATTCATGGTGCACTCACACTTGAATAATAGATGTCAGAGGATGAGATCACCTTTGCTGAGTGTTGGACTCTTGGCTGAAGTGATGGGTGTGTTTAATCACAGATGTGGAGCAACATTGATGTTATATCCTTGGGAAAGTCTAGGCAAGTGGGATTAGGATCACATGATACTAGCTGTAAATTTGTTTTTGCAAAAGGCGCCTTAACAGCACAGTCAGAAAAGACTGGAATCGGTGTGTTTACTCTTTAACCATAGTTACTGAAGAATCACAAGTGCTAGCCCTACTTTACCTTTCAGCAATAGCTATAATCTCCAGTGAACAGATGTTAGGTCACCAGTGAACAGATGTTAGGTATCAATACTGGACTGAAAAACGTCCCCTTGTAGCAAATATCCAGTCAGCAGTGTCCTGTGGCAAGAAACTGATGAAGGATTGCTGGTTGAGTAGTGCAGCAGATGAACTTTCATGAATAAGGTGACTATCCAAAGAGAACCAGCAGGCCTGTAACTGCATGGCCAGTAACCAGACACAGTGTTTATTAGTAATGTGCGATCGAATCTGTCGCAACACAAACACACTAGCATGCCAGCATCATCGCTAACATTGATTTATCATTCTAAAAATATCCGCTCACTGTGCCATCCTGACCATAGACGTAAATGTCAGAAGGACTAACATGAAGAAGATTGTGGAGACAAGGTTGCTGTTAGTAATTCTACAGTTGTAAGCATTTAGTTATGTTTCTAATTTTAACCCAAACAGATTTTGTTTCCATTCCCACATTTAAAAATGCTCATGTATCGCCATTGCCAGCAATTAATTTAATTTTAAACATTTTAATTCATTAATTTAATACATTGAGTTAATTTAATTTTAATTGTAATTAAATTGTTATTTGTTTTAAATTGTAATTACATCTGGTATGGTCCTTATATAAATTTGTGACTGTGTTTAAGTGCTGCTGTTGTATTAAATCAGTTTAAAATAGTGTAAAAGTGTGATGCAGTGCAGGCTCAAAATAGTCTAATCCTCCTTCCTCCAAAGCAAGCATACAGATATGACACATTTCTCCTTTCAGAGGATTAAGACTGAAATGGGATACTGTGGTTCCTTGTAGTTCAAAAACAAATACACACACACACACGCACGGATGCACACACACACATTCCTGCACAGCACATATTGCCTTTCATGGACAAAATATGAGGTTTTTCGGTTTCCAGTAACCAAACAATAATGTTATAGTATAACATTAACATTTTTTTTCCTTAAAATGACTGTAAATCAGATTTTGGGTGATTGTGTGTGTGTGTGTGTGTGTGTGTGTGTGTGTGTGTGTGTGTGTGTGTGTGTGTGTGTGTGTGTGTGTGTTTTACTGGAACTGCAGTCAGTAGATTTATGGGAATACACTGAGATATGCCCAAGGAATAACTATGACACATTTCCAAAGTTAGAACAACTGAATTGTTAATAAAGATGAACTGATCAATGTATGAGAAATTAAAGAATAAACAAATAATTGCAGGTAGATGTGGCCTAGTGTTTAGGGATCAGACCCCAGGATCAGAAGGTCGTGGTTTGAATCCAGGGCCAGTAGATTGCTCTGAGGTTCCCTTGAACAAGTTTCATTCCCCATCACTGCTCCCTGGGTGCTTTATATAGCTGCCTCCTGCTGCACGTCGGGTTAAACAGAGGTTGTATTTCGTTATGGTTCATTGTGTGCTGTGCTGTGTTTCACAATGACAATTAGTCACTTTCATTTCACTGCATTTATTAGCCACAACATTAAAATCACTGATAGGCGAAGTGAATAACCTGTGGGTTATATCAGTCAGAAAGTGTAACATAATTTCATGATGGTGATGCACTGGAAGCAGGAAAATCTGTAATATCAAAATTGTGATAGGGCTAGATGAGTGGACAAGAAAAGATATGTGATGCTCTGAACAATGCTCTGCTCTGAAAACTTGGGTCTTGGCATTTATGTGGATGTTACTCTTCCATTTACCCCTCTTTTTGGCAAGTCTTCTCAGTACTTCCAAATAGCAGTGGCCTGGCATTTGACCGAGTGTCTGTCGGATGTCCTGAACAAAACAATCCTGAACAATCTATCCAGGCCCCACTACAAAATTAATAGGATTCAAAAGATCATCTTGGATCATCTTGGACTATACTCATAAAAAAATGTTTGCACAATGTTACAAAAAAAAAATCAACACAATAAGTTTTATGCTCTCAGCACAATCATTTGTCAATTTAATTATAATTAAAAGATCAAGGATACAAATTTGTCAAAAATGCTATTATGAGGAAGTTTTTCACTTTATTAAACCTTTTCCATTATTTAGAACTTTATTAAAACTTTTTCCATTGCGATTGTTTAAGTGTTTCAGCTGAAGTGAAGTGAAAGTGTCTAGTTGACATTGTGAAACACGACACAGCGCACAGTGAACCACAATGAAATTCTGAAAAAATTAAAAAATAGGTAATTCTGTTATGGTCTGGGCTCTGGATAACAGACACAAATATATCTGTAACTACCCTCTGAAACTTCTAAATAAGTTCATGTTGAGGTATTGGGCCCTCAGCCCAACGCATACTAAACAGCTTAAATACACCAACACAGGGGTAACATTTAGGTTAAATATCTCAGGAAGTTATAATCACAAATTGGATAATTGGAGTCAGACATTAATAATCCGTGCCTGTCCAACTGTTGGTCAGGAGTAACATGAGTACTTAAGCTTTCTCACAAGGTAGCCCCCCAAAATCCAATGCCCCAGAGTAGGCAACGGCTGTGGATAGAGTGAACAATGCATTAGTGCTACACAGTAAGAGACACAATCTGTCCTATGAACCTCACTAAACTGGGGATGTGTTTGAGGATTATGAATGGACAAGGCTTTATGTATCTGAATCAGCAGATATTCATATTATCTGAAACCAAGTGCATCACCTAATTGCTTCAAAAGTATCTCTTTCTGAAAAGACAAAAAAAATTTAGCAAGGCAGCTGAGGTGTGTTTGGGAAGTAAGTGTCAGTGGTAGTCTTCTTCTTTCTTCTTTTTCTTTCGGCTGCTCCCATTTAGGGGTCGCCACAGCAGATCAACTGTCTCCATTTCTTCCTGTATTTTGCATCTTCCTGCTTCAAACCGACCACCTGCATGTCCTCTCTCACCACATCCATAAACCTCCTCTTTGGTCTTCCTCTTCTCCTCTTTCCTTCAACATCCTCCTCCCAATATAATCCTCGTCTCTCCTCTGCACATGTCCAAACCAACGCAACCTTGCTTCTCTAACTTTGTCTCCAAGACGTCTAACCTGAACTGTCCCTCTAATATACTCATTTCTAATCCTGTCCATCCTCGTCACACCCAACGAAAATCTCAGCATCTTTAACTCTGACACCTCCAGCTCCGCCTCCTGCCTTTTCGTCAGTGCCACCGTCTCCAACCCATACAACATAGCTGGTCTCACTACTGTCCTGTAAACCTTCCCTTTTACTCTAGCTGGTACGCGTCTGTCACAAATCACTCCAGCCACTCTTCTCCACCCATTCCAACCAGCCTGCACTCTCTTCTTCACCTCTCTTCCACACTCTCCATTACACTGAACTGTTGATCCCAAGTATTTAAACTCCTCCACCTTTGTTACCTCCACTTCCTGCATCCTAACCACACCACTTTCCTCCCTTTCATTCACACTCATGTATTCTGTCTTAGCCCTACTCACTTTCATTCCTCTCCTCTCAAGAGCATATCTCCATTTCTCCAGGTTCTCCTCAAGCTGTTCCCTACTCTCACTACAGATCACAATATCATCAGCAAACATCATCGTCCACGGAGACTCCTGTCTAACCTCGTCCGTCAACCTGTCCATTACTATTGCAAACAAGAATGGGCTCAGTGCTGATCCTTGATGTAATCCAACATCTACCTTAAATGCACTGGTCACTCCCACTGCAGATCTCACCACTGTTACAGTCATCATACATATCCTGAACTACTCTCACATACTTCTCTGTAACACCAGACTTTCTCATACAAAACCACAACTCCTCTCTAGGCACCCTGTCATATGCTTTCTCCAAATCCACAAAGGCACAATGCAGCTCCTTCTGACCTTCTCTGTACTTCTCCCTCAACACCCTCAGAGCAAACATTGTATCTGTGGTGCACTTTCTCGGCATAAAACCATACTGCTGTTCACTGATCCTCACCTCTTTTCTTAACCGAGCTTCCACTACTCTTTCCCATAACTTCATGGTGTGGCTGATCAACTTTATCCCTCTATAGTTACTACAGCTCTGTGCATCACCCTTATTCTTGAAGATCGGTACCAGTACACTTCGTCTCCACTCCTCAGGCATCCTCTCACTTGCCAAGATTGTGTTAAACAATCTGGTCAGAAACTCAAATGCCATCTCCCCTAAACATCTCCATGCTTCCACTGGTATGTCATCCAGTCCAACAGCCTTTCCATTCTTCATCCTCTTCATCGCTGCCCTTACTTCCATCTTGTTTATTTGCTGCACTTCCTGGTTAACTCTTCTCACATCATCCAGTCTTCTCTCTCTCTCATTTTCTTCATTCATCAGCTTCTCAAAGTATTCCTTCCATCTGCTCAACACGCTCTGTCCACCTGTGAGTACGTTACCATTTCTATCTTTAATTGTCCTGACCTGTAGCACATCTTTCCCAGATCTGTCTCTCTGTCTAGCCAATCGGTAAAGGTCCTTTCTCCCTCTTTACTGTCCAACCTCTCATACAATTCACCAAACACCTTATCTTTGGCCTTCACCACTGCTTTCTTCGCCCTGCGGTTCATCTCCTTGTACACCTGTCTTCTTTCTTCATCTCTCTGACTGTCCCATGTCTTCTTTGCCTCCCTCTTCTTTTGAATACACTCCTGGACTTCTTGGTTCCACCGCCAGGTTTCCTTATCCTCTTTCTTCCTTCCAGATGTCACACCAAGTACATTTCTAGCCGTCTGCCTTATCACTTCTGCAGTAGTTTCCCAGCAATCCGGTAGCTCTTCAACACCTCCCAGTGCCCGTGTTAACTCCTGCCTGAATTCCACCTTACAGTCCTCCTCCTTCAGCTTTCACCACTTGATCCTCGACTCTGCCCTCACTTTCCTCCTCTTCTTGACCTCCAAGGTCATCCTACAGACCACCATCCTATGCTGTTTAGCTACACTCTCCCCTGTCACTACTTTGCAGTCTCTGATCTCTTTCAAACTGACCCTCCTGCAAAGAATATAATCCACCTGTGAGCATCTTCCTCCACTGTTATACGTCACCCTGTGCTCCTCCATCTTCTTAAAATAAGTATTAACTAGTAGTAATAAACATAATAGAAGTTATTGACACTTTTGTTAACAGCTTTTTAGGAAAATACATACATGTAAATTTAAGACTGGAAGTCTTGTATTTTTCTTTTATTCTTTTCTATGTATTTTGTTCTTCTTTCATTTGTGTTGTCCTTGCTAGATTTACTGGCTTCTTGCTTTACTTGTTGATTGTTCATTCTGTGATTCACCTTTGTGTATTTCTCCTCCCACTCTCCTCAGTAGTCTCACCTGGCTGGAAGTGTTCTGCAGCCATGCTTTGGTGCTGCATATGTGTATATGAAGTGTATATAAAGTTGTTTCTGTTTGTTGCCATGCCCTGATTCGAAGGTTATTAAGCCTCAAATATACAAATGTGTTCTGCAAAATATATTGTTATTGAATAATGTAATAGAATTACAAAGTGATTAATAGCTTGCACTTAATTGCTGTATTATTGTCATGGTTTGTGTCACTCTGACAGCGCACATCTGACAGATGTTGGGACTTATATTGAGTATAAGCATATGCACATACTGTGTTTATGTATTTATATTCAATAAAACCCCTGACCTGACTCCACATATGTGTCCTTCTTTATGTGCCATGGAGTGACAGTTACCTGGTTATTTCCTAAAAAAATAGCCTGGTCTTTGAAATTCGCCCAGTTCTGTAGGGATAGTTCACATTGTACAGAAGTAAAACAATTGTTTGAGCAGTTGTTTTAGATGATCAAGGAACTGAATCCTATTATTTAAATTGTTGCAAGGGTAGTTTTAAATCAGAAAAAAACATTAGTTGTGAAGGTGATAAAAATATCAGCTTGGAATCCATTTCAGCCAGCTCTTTGTATCACTATTAGTATTGCCCCATCTCTAAAAAGTAGTAGTAAGGGTGTGTGCGCATGTGTCCAATGGTAATTATATAAGGATGTCATGTGACTTCATAAATGTGTGGTCCCAAAAAAAACCAAAAAAAAAACCAAACTGTAAATAAAAAAAAACTGTAATAAATGTGAGGATGGCATGATTCGGACTTCCTTTAATTCTTTCTGTGAAATCTCTAAAGGCTATGAAAAGATCTGAGGAAGAGAAAGAGGGAGAAAGAGAGAGATATCAAACAGGCCATCCAGACGCTTAACAGCCGTCACGGTACATTCATCCACCATATGTCTCTAAAGAGCCAATTACCGTTCAGCATGCATGATCTAACACACACACACACACACACACACACACACACACACACACACACGCACACGCACACACACACACACACACACACACACACACACAGTGTAGTTGTTTTCATATTTAATTTACTAGGCCATTTCATTTAGGTCGACTGCGTTTGCATGCAGCCTTTAGATCAAGATGCCAAGTTATGGAAATAATTTATAAACAATACAGGAAAATATGGCCGGGTTGCCATGTCTTCCAGAACAGTTTCTGCTTCAAAATATGAAACAGCCCAAGAAGTGGCCTACTTTTCTAAAAGTAAGCCACAGGTGGCGCATAAGTTGAACATATACAGTACTGTATACACTTTTCAGATTTCTATTTTTTGCAGATGAGAAGCAACAAAGTACATTTAAGTACAATCTCAGGAAAAAAGCAGCGTTAAAATAAAGCACCCCCAACCCCCCCCCCCACACACACACACACACACAATTTTCTCCCAAGTGAGCACATGCTTCCTCTGAGTCGTTAAAGAATTTCATTGAACTGCTTTGAAGTAAACACTTATTCTGTTTATTCTGTTATGTCAACAGATAACTGCCCTAAGTGAATGGGGGAGGGGAGGACAATCCTACTCATCCAGACAGAAGAGCCAATTGTTTTCTTTTATATTTTCGGCCACGGCAGTCTAAGGCATTGGCCTAACTCACAGGTGTGAACACACAGCGTTTATAATCTCCTACTGTACCATTAAGTACCAGACTTCAGCAATGCAATAGTGGCTGTATGCAGCCAGATCCTCATAGCAATGTTCCAACATGTAATGCAAAGCCTTTCCAGCGAGATACTTCCTATTGAATATGTTTGGATAAACATACTTCTATAAACCTCTTTTTAAAAGAGTGTCTTTCTTCTTAGATACATTTCCTACTTAAAATCCATTTACACAATTACTTTCCTGTGTTATTAGACTCAATTAAAAGTCAGATTTTCAAGGGATATAACAAATACACAGTCATTCTAACAATGAAATGTTTCATTCTTGAGAAACATAGCAAGCCTTAAATGTTCACAGTGCACAGTGAACCACAATGAAAAGGCAACCTCTGCATTTAATCCATACACACCATGCCATATCCAGCACTCTGGGAGCAGTGGTGAGGACAGTACCTTCCTCAGGGGTACTTCAGGGCAACCTTCTGGTACGGGATTCAAACCTAGGACCTTCTGATTATGAGGCTATTCCTCCACCTTAGTCACCTCTACTCCCTGCATCCTACCCACTCTACTTTCCTCCCTTTCATTCAGACTCATGCATTCTGGTCTTCCTGGTCTATCCTACTGACTTTATTTCATATCTCCATCTCTCCAGGTTCTCCTCAAGCTTCCTACTCTCACTATAGATCACAATATCATCAGCAAACATCATCGTCCATGATGACTCCAGTCTTACCTTTACCATTACCATTGCAAACATGGATCCTTGATAGAACCCATCGTCTACCTTAAATGCATCCATTACTCCTACTGCAGTTCTTACTGGTATCACACCACCCTCATACATATCCTGAACTACTCTGACAAGCTTCTCTGTAACACTTGACTTCCTCATACAAAGCCACTCCCCTCTAGGGACCCTGTCATATACTTTCTCCAAGTTCAAATATGCACAATGCAACTCCTTCTGACCTTCTCTGTACTTCTCCATCAACACCCTCAGAGCACACATTGCATCTTTCTCGGCATTAAACCATACTGCTGTTCACTAATCATCATCTCTTTTACTTAAATTGCTTACGCTACTTTTTACCATAACATCATGCTGTGGCTTCCTTAGCGGCATGATATTGTTAAGTAAATATGCAGTTTTCACAAATGAAACACTTTCAGCCAATTGTTAATACTCTTGTATCATTTCATATAAATAATTTTCCAATAAAATTAATCTAAACTATAAACTGTGGGGTATTTTATTCAGATATTACTATGAACTGAATTGGATAAATGTCTTTTTCTTTCTTTCTTGTCTTGTATATCAGAAAGAAAAAATATCCTTGATTTTTTTTGCTGTGTTCTTGCATTTTCTTGCGATGGAAATAGACAAGTGGCAGTACAGACTTGAATCCTGAAAGAAAAATATACCTAATTCTCTGCTCAGCTATGTCAAGTCAAGTCAAGTCAAGTCAGATTTATTTCTATAGCAGTTTTTACAGCTGTTGTTGTGAGAGAGAAGCTGTACAGAATCTGGGTCCGATTCTTATTAGGGGCAGTGTGGTTAGGGAGTTAGCCCCAGGATCAGAAGGTTGAAGGTTCAAATCCCAGACCAGTTGGTTACCCTGAGGTACCCTTGAGCAAGGTATCGTCCCTGTCCGCTGCTGCATGTGTGTGGGTCAAATGCAGAGGTGTAATTTTGTTGTGGTTCACTGTGTTGTGTTGTGTACTTACAAGAATAGTCACTTTCACTTAAGAAGCCGAAGGCGTCAAAGGCAAAACTCCCTAAAACTGGAGGAAGAAACCCTGGGAACCCATCCTCTTCTGGTTGTCACCAGAAAATCATGAAAAAAAAGTTATATGTATAGAAAATAGATAGTTAAAGATAGAAAATAATTGCCAGTTTTGTAGTGTTTGGGTTAGTAGAAATGAGGTCCATTAAAGTCTGTAATTAGGAGTTACAGTTCTGAGCTGGGTAGCTGGCAGCAGCACATGCAGGTGATCCATAATGTGCAGCTAATCTGGAGTGCAGATGGGGAGAAGAGTCTGATGATGGTCGATCTGATCTCAAAGACAGTAGACTCAGATGGTGGACCATCTGGTCTGTGAGACAGGAAACCCTCATGCTAGCTGTAATTATTCTAATTTAATTGCAATAATACTATTAAATATTGTAAAAAGTAATTATTTACTGGGGCAGCGGTGGCCTAGTGGTTAGGGAGTTGGCCCTGCATCGGAAGATTGTGGGTTCCATTCCCACCCTAGTGGGTTGCCCTGAGGTACCCTTGAGCAAGGTACCGTCCCCATCACTGCTCCCCGGGCGCTTTCAATAGCTGCCCACTGCTGCACG